>NDXB01003098.1:310640-437466 GCA_002631895.1 Agapornis roseicollis
AAAAAAAAAAAAAAAAAAAAAAAAAAAAAAAAGAGAAAAGAAAAGGTTTATTTAAAAAAAAAAAGCCCAAAGCAAGAGTTTTTCATGAGTGGTAAACACGAGAATTATGTGAACAGAAACTATTTCATGCTGGGATGGCAGCCAGGGACTCGGGAATGTCAACAAAAGTTCTGCGAAGGTTGAAAATGTCACTGGATTACAATACAAGGTCCTTTGCCCCATTAGCAAACTTTACTGAAGTGATATTGGCACTGCTGAGTGAGGGGACTCACCCTGTGATTTATCTGCCTGTGAGCCCAGCCATGGGGCAAACAGAGGCTTCAGCTTGGGAACCAGCACGCGCTTTTTGCTGATAGAGCCTCAGTCTCTGTGTGCAGAGATGTGTGTGGATTTGTGAGTGTTACGTGAGTGTGAAAGAAGAGTCTTGTTAATGTAGTCTAAATATCCATCACTGTATCTGTCTTCTCTTTAATCCGATAGTCATTGTGATCAGTAGGATGTGTGTTCTTACATCCTTTCTCAACTAACAGCGCCCCATTACTAATAAATTGACTAGAATATTTGGGGTTAAAAAAACCAGGTTTCCCCATGCACAAGGCCTGTGACTTTATTTTCTTTTTACATAACTAACTAGATTTTGTCAGCTGGTAGCAAGAATAAACTCATAGTTTGCACTGTTGTTTCTGGTCAGGTTCACTTTCTGGTCCTCCTGCCTCAGTGTTGAAATGCTTGGCTTGCAGTGGAAGTGTTTCAAGCCAAACAAATAAAATATCTTTCTGATGAATGTTTCTATGCAAATCTTCTTAATATTAGATTTTGTAATATGTTTTTAAAGCAAAATTGAATTATGGCTCTTTTAAATTGGAATCAATTTGTAACACCGCCAATTTTTTGTTTGCTGATCTTTGTAGTGGCATCTAAGACCTCACAGAGACCACTGTGGGGAAGAAATAAGAAGGGAAAGGTTGAATGTTTGCTTCTAGCTACTCTTCAGTTCCTTCTTTTGCAATTTCAGTGTTTTAAAGTGTAATATTGGAAATAGAGATTAATTTCTACCTCCACCACAGACTGTATAGCATCAGTTGAGTCATTTAACCTTTGCTGCAGTTCCTTGTGACGAGTCCAGGACTTCATCTTTTTTGTCAGTGCATTGAGTCTTTATCCATGAGAATTTGTTCTTTCACACCTTATTCAGATCTAGAAAAGAAAGTTAAGGCCTGGTGTTCAAGGGAGGTGGCTTGGTGGGGTTGGATTTAGCATCCAAGACATTGATTTTGCCAGTGCAGAGCAGTATCTTATGTAGGACTCTCAAATGCTGCATACTTCTGTATCTGTTTATCAGGAGGAACACGGGACTTTCAACAAAAGTTGTGATGGTGCAGGTGAATTTGGAAGGGCTGGGAGTAATCCAGTTGATAAAAGGATTGAAAACATAGACTAAAGATGTCCAACATTTGTAATGAGCTCAATCAAAACTAGTCCTGATAGTGTGAAGAAAAAGACCCAGCCAGGAGAAGTTTGTTACGCATCAAACCACCACAGGGTTGTGTCTTTACACATGTACTTAACTGAAAAAGCCTCCAATTGATTCATTTAGCATTTTCAGAACGCCACCACAAAGGTAAATGCTTGCGATTGCGTGAGTGCATGATGGAGTCATCACGACAATAACCACAGCTAAGACATTCCCCCAGTCGTGTTTGTAGAAATACTGGATAAGTTTTTCCTCTTCCATAGTTTTAATGGAGAAATAATCTTAATTTAGTAACATCAACAGCTGCAAAAACCACTCCTAACAAGTTCACCTTACTCGGGTTGTGTTATATAAATGTAATCTGCACCAAGCTGTGGGGATCTTGGAGCCATTAGAAAGAAGATATTCCAGCTCGGAGATTTGCCAGGAATCTTCATTGAAAGTTGAAATAAATATAATGACGTCATCATATAATATAACATCATAGCTTTCAAGGTAAGCCAAACCAAAGGTATGTTGGCAGGGGAATGCTGCCACCTGGTAGATCCATGCTAGGAATAGATACGATACTCTCATCCAACAGGGAGGAGAATAGCCACACTCTTCCTGGAGTGCCCACAAGGATCCTGCAGTCTTTCTGTGCATGCAAGTCCTCTGGGAGCCTTACTACATGCGAGAGCTGCAGAACCTGTGTCAATGCTCTCTTTTAAGAGAGCAGCTACAGCAAATTTGAAGAGACCCTTTCATTCCCTCTTCCTTGCTTCCAGACCAAGTGAGAAGCTCCAATGGTTAAAAGGAAGGGAATGAATACATTCACTTGAAACAACTGTTGGAATGGTTCAGAGGGGAACAGAAATATTCAGCAATCAACATTAAAGACTCTAAATCCTTAGAGGTGTTATTGCAGGATCAGCAGCTTACAGCCCTCTTTGGTGAAGGCTGGGTACCAATGTATTACTGTTAAGCCTGCTGCAGCTAGTTCTCTGTGGGGAAAAGCAGCTGCTCTGTGATGTGCTTTCAGAAGAGTCTGAGAGAAAAGATACTGGAAGAGAAATCTGCACTGGAGTAATGTCATGCTGAGTCACTTTTCTCTGCTGAACTGGAGGACAGGAGCTGCAGAGATGGTGCAATTCAACCTCTAACTCTTCAGGTGGTTACTCTTTAGATGGAAACCAGCTGAGAATGGATGCTCAGGGCCTCACTGGGTATGTTCTGCCTTCTCCAGGCTATATCTGTGCTGACATTAGACATGGTTCTGAGCCAGTGATGCAAGAGCTACCACCAAGCTAAAGGCAGCAGTACTGACTGAGGCACACAGATCTTAACACTGACTAGGCTGGAGCCTACTCCTCACCTAAGACAGATATTCCTCAGGACTCAGGTCTCTCCCTTAGAGAATCCAAGAGTAGTAGCTGCATCAGATAATCATAACAGTTTGAAAATAGGTTTCACACTCCCTCTTTGGGATTTTTTTCCCCTTCGTGAGAGGGGGAGTGGCAAGACTCCCATCACAAAGAACGTTACTCAGAACCAGAACAGATCTTAAGGCACAACACTAAAAACCTGTATGTGATGGAGAAGGACTGGGTGGCTCGGGGGATTGGTAATGGCATAAAGAGCTTTTCACCGCTAGGCTTCTGGCTTCAGGCCAGAGGTAGTAACTGAAAGCCACAGTCATCTGATGCCTGCATAGTGGGTTCTGTAGAATGAGTTGTTGGTCTCTGCGTAGATCCTACCAAGCAGGATCCAGATCACAAAGCCACCACCAGAACTGACATACTCGCAAGGAATCTCAATCTGAAGAGCGAAATGAAACAGGAATGAGGATGTTTGATCTGTGTTTGTGATTTAGTAGCAATAAGAGTATATTGTTGTTGAGGGGTTCCGGTTTGGTTTGTGGGGGAGGGATTAATATAGGAGAATATAACCAGTATAGTCCCTTGTAAAGACACAACACTAATAGTATTTTCTTTCTGGCATAGTAATCTCTTTATATTTGACCTATACCTGGCAACTTATTACCTGGCTTGGATTATACTGGCAATGTATTACCTACCTTGTGGTCCAGAGGAAGATGCAGCAGATGCAAGGGCTGTGCTCCACTATATAAAGCAGGAGTTCTGCTGCATGGTGTGGTGTGCATTACTAGATAGTAACTGCATCTTATACCTACCAGTACAAATGCGTCCTGCTCTTTGGGTGGCTCCACTTTAGTTAAGGCAGCACAACTTCTCGAGGCTCAAGTTAGAGGTTAACCTTTCATAGGACCCCCAATCATGCAGCTCTGAACAAAGGATGGAACAAGCTGGGATTCAGGATATGCTTTGCAAGGCTGCTGTGTTGTACCTGTGCAATAAAAAAAATCCAACACCTTTTCTCAGCAGTAAATAACCTGATTCTAAGTTCAAGCTTTAGGAAAAAGAAGTATATAAACCCAGTGCATGTTTATGTAAGGGCCAGTGTAAACATCACTCCTCTGTTTCAAACTGAACTTTCTGGTATTCCAGGCACTTCATAATATTGTCTGTAAGTGAAAAATGGACAGAAAATCATTTTCCTTCACTCCCCCTCCCAGTTTGCTTTGGATATTTAGAGACACTGCACATCTAGTCAGGGGGGTTTGCCTTTTGCATTGATTTGTTCTTCCAAGGACACTCTTTCTCTCATACAGCAACAGAATACTGAAGCATATTGCATGAATATCATTTTAAACGTGAATAAATCATGGAGGGATTTTGTAGGCCAGTGAGTGAAGCTGAAATGCCATCTTCTAAAATCAAGTGGACTTCCAAGTTCATCATGTCCTTTTGGGATAAGTGGATACAAATTTTGGTTTGTAGGTGATATTGCACAGGAAATGAGGTCCTTGACTTGAACTCGGATGTCATGTAAATGAACCTCAGTGTCTTAAGTTACAGCCAAGCCTTAAGTCTCAGTGCTACATTAGAAATCTTTCTCATGGCCTTAGAAACACTTGGGTCTCTCTCCTCTGCCTGGTTGTAGCTGCTCATAGGCTGTTGGCTTCAGAAGGGTGTGAAGAGTCCTTTTTCATCCAGTAGTTGCTGGATTCGGATGTTACGTTGTTGTGGTGGGTTCAGATTGGCTTGATGCCCAGTGCCCACCAAAGCTGCTCTGTCACTCTTCTCCTCAGCTGGGTAAGGAAGAGGAAATACAAGCAAAGGCTTGTGGGTTGAGATAAGGACAGGGATTGATCACTCACCAGTTACTGGCTCAGGCAAAACAGACCTGACTTAAATTACTCTGGCATTGCCTCCATCACACATAGGGGAAGCTTCTAGCAGGTTCTCACAGAAGCCAGCCCTATAGCCCCCCTGCTACCAAAACCTTGCCACACAACCCCAACACAGTTGTGTATATACACAGCGGAGTATTCTAGTTAACTGGCAAGTCTAATAAAGTTCACTAAGAACTACATGAAGAAGGCATTAAGGCTGGACCACCAGGTCAGGGGTAGTTATGCTATACTTAAGCTGTCTTCAAAAGTACAGAGCATTCTGGTCTGAGCCAACAAAATCTTCAGCACTTACTCAACGTTGGCTCCATGAGCACCTCCACAGAGGACTGCTCACCCAACTGAAGTAAAACCTGAATGTGGGTTCTCCCTTGGATCAGGCCAGAACACCCAGCACCCTGTATCCAAGTCCCGAGGGAACCCAGAGCAGTCTGGGTGTTCAGGGGAGGGCTGTTTTACCTAACCAGGAACAGCTGAGTGTTGTGGTTTGTATAAACTGTTTGCCATGTATGTGTGGCATGTGGCAGTAAATGAAACACTTACTTTAAAACTTATTGAAGTTCCTTCAGCAAAAAAATTAATGTGGGGTTGGCTTTTATGCGTTGTTTCAAATGAAGCAGAGATTTATACACCTTATTATCCTAATTCTTTTCCAGACACTGCCCTGAATATCTCTCATATCTTATGGGAAATTAAATATCAGAGTTTCTAAAGAGATCATTTTTAATTTCCCATCTATGGTATGAACAAAAAATTGAGTAAGTGTAATGAAGTGGCATGTAGTCAAATGCTCAGACTGTAATCATCCGCAAGCCATTTAAAGCAATCTGAAAGAAACTTTTCAGACAGCCATACCAGGTTCCTCTAAAGCTTCTGAGTGATGCCAACAGACTTGAAGGTTAACATTTGCAGGCCTGGGTGCCTAACATTAGGCATCTTGTTCAAGAAGCAGATACCTATGAGGGGAAAAAACCCTATGGCTGGAGTTTTGGATGCAGAAATTTGCATCTCTCGACAGGAAACAGTGATACACCATGCAGTGAAGCAGCAGATGTAGCCTCATTGCTCAAGTGTCTGTCTGATCTGTGAGTTTTATAACTGATCATAGGAAGATTTATTCTTTTTTTCCCAAAAAGAGCTCATAGATGCACACTAAAAAAAAAAACAAACCAGAAGTAGGATTTAGGTCCATAACTTTCCGAAGAGCTGCAGAAAATCCCATTTCCAATGTGCTCACTCTGAAGTCATGAGAAAAAGAAGAGTTTCTCACAGACAAGAAACATGCTAAAGCATATCTTTCCTAAGATCCTAAGGCGTATCTTTCTCCAGGATGGATATGGGAGGATGGGAGAATGGGAAGTTGGGAAAAGGGAGGATGAAGGAAGTAGAAGTAAGGAATTGTTACTCTCTCTTCACTTTTTCCCTCCTCCTGCCTCCCACCAGCATGGTTGATGCTGCCACATCCTGAAGGAACAGTTGAGTCCGCTCCCTCTTTCAATTCAGCTCCCCGTCAGCCCCTGCAGACATAGTGGATACCTGTATTGACTTCAGTACAGTTATTCTATGGCAATTGAAGCTCTCAATCTATTATAAAATAAGCAAAGTCATTTCAGAAGGTTCTTTTTCTCTTTCTTATTGCCTAAAATCTTTCTGCCTTTGATGGAACAGTAATGAGCTCTCACTGAGTTTCTCTTTGTCTGTTACCTTATTTTCCCTGAAAGAGGTTGTAATTTTGTGCTTATACTGTTTTTTGACCAAACAGTAGATGTTTTGTGAAATCAATAGTTTTCTTTTGCAGGTTTAACTTTGTGGAATTTCATTCGTTTTCTATGAAAGCAAAGCAAAATGTGGTCTTTTTTATCATCCCTTTCTTCTGCAGAATAGCTGGATTCTAAAGCTATACTGCCTACTCTTGAGGAGCTCATGAGAAACTTTCAGTATAGCCTTTGCCATTTTGCTAAAGATGAAAGTCTGCAATTCAAAGCACTCCTTTGGTCACTCCATAGTGTAAAGCAGTACTGTTGAGGGGCAGAGGATAAACATTATTTCACTGGTATAATATTCCCTGTCAGTATCCTGCAGGATCACTAGTCTCTGTGCAGAGACTGCTACCACTTGACCTGAAGAAAGCTGTCAGCAGCAGGAGGCTTCTGTTCTCTGTGCAGACTTGCCTTCAGAAAAGAATACAATATATGTCATTTGCAAGTGTGCTAGATGCCTTCAAATGTTCAGGTTTGGGACAGCTACTACTGCAACCTCTAGTGACCTGCTGTGCTACTCATTGGAAACAATCACTTGAACACTGAGGGGAAATTGCAATATTTATAATACATTAAGCCATGGAACATGTGAAACCTGGTTTCCTGTGGATTTATGTCTTGCAAGTGAATTGCTGGAGCTCATTTGCCAAATGTTTCTGGAGCCAAACCTGGACAGCACTAACCTGACCCTCCCATTTCTGGGGAGCGTTGTCTTGTATGCCTGGTGACATCAGCTTTGAATAGGCTGAGGGACATGACCTGAACCTTGCTCTGTCTGTCTGTCCCAATGGGTGAGGCCTTGGATTGGATCCTTGATTTATAATAGCAGCTGAGTTTATGCTTCAGCTTACCTTAGTAGTGGGAGATACTTGGTCTTTTCCCAACATAGCTTCTGAGTTCTGTTATTGTCAGCAATTTAATATTCATAACTGAGTGAGCATATAGAGGCATCCACAGTACAGTGCAATGAGTTTCCTGTCCTTTAAAAATCCATGAGTAGCTCTACTGCAAGTATTAAATAGCCCTATTTCAAATCATCCCCTAATCTTCTGCCTCAGATGCTCTTGAACATTATTTCTGTGATGGCACTTGCAGTATGCAAGTCGAGTATGTTATTTATTTCAGAGGATTTTTCTGCCTCCCAGCTTCACTGAGCAATTATATCGTTCATTCTGTAACCCTTGTCCCTCTTCTTAGTGTTTTGGAGTCATTTCATTGCCCTGCAAATGAAACCAGATTGAAGGTCCCTTTGAGAACATGCCCCTGTTTCTGTATTTCTGCTGTGAATTGCTCAGAATGGTTCAGGTTCTGTTAAAACAGTAAATGCTCCTGGCCCTGCTTGTGCAAATTGTCTTACTGAGGTCAATAGATTTACAGCTGAGAAAAATATTTCAGCAGTGTTTCTGGGGCAAATATGGTGACTCAGTGGCAGGGTAACATTTTACAGATTCCCATCAGCTGAAAAATGTGGCCATTGGCCAGCTCCGAAACATTAAACTATTTCTTTTTAATAAAATCCTTTTTCTGGTGTTTCACAGCATTACCCATTGATTTTTTAACTTAAAATGGTTTTTTTTTCAGTTTAAAAGTCCTCATTCAATTCTGTTACAAAAATCCATTCCTGTTTAACCTATGTAAGCCAAAATCCCATCTCAATCAAAATGAAGCTCTTGAAGACTGGACAGAGCAGTTTGTGTGATTCTGAGCCAGCATTTCTTACTTTTCAGCTCACCAAAAATGTTGTAAATGTATTATTTTTGGTGAACTCCAAGCATGTATTTAAATTATTCACCAGAGCTGTGAGGAATGGAAAACTCACATTGTCTCACAGCTCAAATGAGATGCCAGATCCATCGCTGCAGTAAATCAGCACAGCTCTGCTGCTGTCAGGGGATCTGTTCAGCTCTATGCCAGCAAGGAATCCAGCTCCATTCAAGTGTTTGCTTCAGTGGGACCATGTAGGTGGAGTCTTCAGGTGGACATGGCTTGTAGCTGAGATCCTGGAGAGGAAAGACTTGTAAGACAGAAGTATTATCTGATTTATCTGTGGCATTAACATGTAATGCCTGTGTTTTCAGTATTGGTATAAATCCTGTGTGCATGGCCATGTATTGCATGAATTTACTGTTATATTCCTTCACTAGGAATATTAAAAGTTGCATGACTTCCAACTCTTTCTATGTGCTGTTGATTAGCATTCCACCAGGATCACTAACCTATTAGAGTGTCTGTCACCATTGGTGGAAAAGAGTCTTTTATTTCCTTCTCAAATGATTTTGCTTTTCTTCAATGGTGTCCATAGCAACACATACTGGTAGTGATGAGTCCCTGATTCTGTTGCAGGCTTTCCACAGCAGTGTCTTGCCAGTAACAACAGTTGACCCGACATTGTAAGGCTGCTCAGAGGCACGTAGCCACGCTGGGTCTCCTGAAGAATGGGAGGTATCTTTCCTTATGTGGCAGGTCAGTTCTGGTAAATGCCATGACTGATTCCTAATCAGACCAACATCTGACATTATTCTGAACACAGTTATGGGAGTCTAACTTCAGAAGGACTGTTGGCTGAAACTCCTGTTCTGAATGGCTATGTGCATACATGTATTCCTGAGGATGTGTGTGACTATGAGTGTGAGTTTGCTGCTCTAAGCTGCAAGTTAACTCTGATAGCAAACTGTCTGTGGAAAGGACGTAGGCAGGGGACAAGGAAAGCCATTTGTCCCTTAAGCTTCACAGTCTTCTCTCCCTGGTTTTAACCTTTTTGTTGAGGTAAAACTCATTTCAAGGAAATGAGTAATCAGCAATAAGGACTATCTGTGCTTTAAATTAGATCCAACAGTCTAGCATCAAACTCAAATAAGAATGACTTCATTACCTAGACTGAAGCTGGCAAAGAAGACAAAACACTCTGCTGTGTCGTCTCCTGTGCCTGCGTCTCTCCTGTGTTCAGAGCTAATAGGAACAAATCTTGGACTTAGTCAGAGTTGGCTTCATATAATAATGTGCATAGAGCAGGGACCAGATGCAGTGACCGTTCTTCATGCAAGTAATTCCTGCTCATGTATGTGATCAATGGGATTATTTGCTTGGGTAAAGATTCTCCATATGCATAAATGGGGAAGAGACCTGGACAAAATTCTGTAGTTTTTCTCTCTCTGACTCATACTTGTCTCTGGATTTGCTTTGTGTATGTATTGGCACTGTGGTTGCCTCTGAGCCCCAAGCACATATCTGCAGTCCTTTATGTTGTATTTTGAATGACAAATAGATATTGTGAGTTTCTCATGCACCCATTGAAGAACCTACATTTTGGAAGCAAGAAGTTTTGACCCAATGCCTGAAACATTATAAATAAATATGATTTGTGCTGACTGCTGTACCCTGCCACCTTCTCTTGTGCTAGTGGTGTGCCATGTCTGGTATTCAGAGTTACTTCTTCTAGGGACAGCTTCACCCCCATGTCTTGGTGTAAGGATCCCGTCTTAGCTGGGACCAAAGCACAATGAATGTAATGTTACCAGATGGACATGCCTGCAGTCAATAGACCTGCTTAAGTGTAAGCGCTGAGAGCAGAACTCACAGGTGGGAATGGCCAAATGTCTGTCTGTGCTGTGGTTAGGGGGACATACCATTGCTAATTCTGCTGTGGGCTGACTTAACTGAAAAAATAAATCCTTCCTTCACCACAGAAGGAGAGGTTTTGGCCTGTTGGAATTGCCTGGGTGGTGCAAAGGAAGGTGGGGTGTAGAGAGACATTCTAATTAAGTCTCTATCCCCTTTTGTTCATATCTTTTTAGGAAAGCCCCCACGGAATAGACCAAAATAAGCTCCTACTCGTAGCTGAATATGTTGTCAGGGTGCAGAACTATATTCTGCAGACTTATGCATGTGTAAGGGGTGTGTAACATTTTTGTCTGAATGGAGCCCTATGTTCTCATAATTTATAGTAAGTAATCTTATTTGCAAAGCATGCCCTTACAGTTTTAAAAAACAAGTTAATTGACTTGCATAAAAATCAAACATGTCAAAGTTTTCCATCTCCACACAAACAGCACATTGAGCAGTGCATGGCTACAATAGCCATGATGCAGTCTGGGCTACCTATTGAGATATTTCATAAACCAAAATGGAATCTTAAAAACTTTGTCAGTTTTGCATTCCTCTGCGTTGCTGAATTTAGGAGTCCATTACTCGGCTAATTATACAATGTTGTATTTTTTTCCTTGTGTAAATAAACAAACTTATGTCTGAATTTTGGCACGGGGCACTAGAAGCCAATTAGAAGGTGTTCCCAATGTATTACAGTATTACAAACAAGATGCCTTTTCTTAGAAAGGCGAACACACCGTGTTTCTTTTAATGAGTGTGAAAATATACCAGTTGCTTAATCACTAGCAACTTATAAGCATAAGTGAGTCCTTTCTCAGGAATGAAAAACATAGCTTAGTTTCTTTACTAACAGATGACATTTTAATTTAAAGCTCCAGTTTTTGTCTAGAAGGGCTAAAACATCTGAATTATGTGAGAGAGAAATAAGGGGCAGAGGGGGGGTATAAGAGAGCAGGCAGGGTTTTCGTATCTGAGTAGACTTCACCCATTTGAGAGATGAGGGTGGCGTGTTCCCCTCATTCTGTGCCTGCGATGCCACCTGAGATACCCTGTTATTTCCAGTGTCATTCAGTCACTCAGTCTTGCCGCACTTTAGCATGAAACTGGATCCAAAACTAAAGCTCCGTTAAGCCACGGATGTCGAGTTACTTAAGGGTAGATTGTGCTTTGTGCATGTTTTAGGGATGGGTTGGAGCACAGTGGCATCCTTGGAAGCGCGAGCCCCAGGAAGCATGGTGACTCAGCTGTCACTTCTTCCCATCATCCTCCTCTGGGTGAAAAACAGGGATGCAGCTTGGCCTGACTTTGAAAGGGTAAAGCTTCCTCCTATGAAGTTCAACAAATCACAGTCAGCAGGCTCGTTGTGAAGCAATACAAATATTAAGCTGGATAAGAGGCTGGATAGAACAAATAGCTCCTTACAGAGATCCTTTATCCTTGTTTTTTCTGACATGTTTGTCTAGAAACATAAAGATCACTTGATTTATGACTTGCTCAGCAAGCTCCAAATCAGATGGCATTGCATTCAGAGCAGTGAATCTGTCAGCCTGGTATTACTGCACTGCAGCCAGTGGAGTGGTGCAAATTCCACCCGACAACACATCCCCAGCTGCTAGTCGCTGGTATTATGGCAGGAGTATGCTGGTTGTCAGCAGATAGAAGTGTGGCAGAATCTGTCCCATCATGATTTTTAATCCTTCTCATAAAAATAAAATAAGCCTTGGGAAAGCTCTCCAATGTTATTTAAAAATAGAAGAATGAGTGTTAGTGGTTTTATATGGATTACATAAATTACTAGTTTATTAGGAAAAGGGATAATTTTAAAAAGAGAGAATTTCCCTCGGAGGGAACGTTTAAGTTCTTTGGGTTACTTTATGGATATTTTATTTTACATTTTAAAATAATTAAATCTTTTAGAGCAGAATTTTTTGCTTTTTGTCAAATAATGCTTTTCCTGCTTCAGAGCTGCACAGCCCCTGGTGAGCCTCCACAGGGGCCACTCAGCGCTAAGGCATGTGCTCAGTAAGTTATTGTGTGTAGCGTTGGTCGTAGTCTGTGCATGTACTCGTAATTCAGCAAAGGTAATGGTGGCTAATTTGAAAACTGAACGCAGGAGATTCAATCCAAAGCCATTGGCTGGTAGTAGTAGTAATGTCAGGTACACAAGTCAGATCACTGAGTTGGTTTAGCTTTCCTAGTTGCAGTGGAAGTTAGGAGAGGCAGAGCACAGCTAACAGCCTCTTGACCACCCAACTTATTTGCCCTAAATCATGATCAGAATTTTCACACAGGCTGTATAACAGCATAGCAAAAGCAGCTCAGAAGACATGAAAGGTAAATGAGTGCCAACTGCCCACTAAACACACAGCCTGACCCTTCTGAATGTGCCAGCAATCCTGCCTGGAGCAGGCTGACTGCCTGAATGTGGGTGCACCACCCCTTTGGAGACAAGCTGGTGAGAAGAGGAAGCCATGGCTGGTGATCCCCTTGTGTGTAGGCAGCTTAGTGCAGATACAGATCAAAAGCAATTCCAGCTTCCTGCTCAGGATGAGGAGGGGACTGGGATGGGGCTGCGACTAGTGCTGAGTCTACGTGACTGCCTCTCAGAGCCAGTCCTAGATTGGAGCTGCTGGAACACAGCCCCTTTCTCCCTTCCCATCACTCATAGTTTTGATGAAGAAGAGGAAGAAAACACAGAAAACTGCCCCTTTTGCTGTGAATTTTAATGGAAAGTTGCTCTTCTCCTTAGCCCTGCATCTGAAAATGTTCAGGTTCAGATTCTGAAGAAGTTGTGAGGCTCTGATTGGGTAACAAACTTTCTGTTAAAACCAGGGGAAAAAAATCAGGTTTGCTTGTAAAAATTCTTTGGTTTTCAGTACCCAAAAGCAGAGGGGAAGAACTTCGTTCAAAACTGAAACATTTCAGCTTTCTGTCCCTCAAAACCAAAAAGTTGTCATTGAATTTTTTGTGGTGAAAGTAATAGTTTCTAATCTAGTCCTGAGATTTTCCAGGACATGTAGGGAATGACAGGCTGTGCTCTGGATGGGGACACAGGAGGCCAGAGCTCAGTTCTCAGCTTTGTCAGAGTCTTCTGACAAGCAATAATCTAATTGGGTATGTCTGCATGGCGTGATAGAGGTGGCCCAGGGCTCTGCTGGAGTCAGTTCTGTCTGGTTTGGTAGAAAGTAAAAGCCAGTTAATGAAGTGGTGGCTTAAAGCCACTTCAGGCAAGCTCAGCCCCTCGTTGCTGTCCCCTGCTCAGAGAAACCCTGCTGCCTGCTCCCGTTCAGCTCAGCAGGGTGTTTCTCCTTTCATCGCTCCTTCCCTTTCCCCTTCCCATTCACACCTTAAAGCTCATCCAGTTCCAACCCTCTGCCATGGGTAGGGACCCCTTCCACTGGAGCAGCTTGCTCCAAGCCCCTGTGTCCAACCTGGCCTTGAACACTGCCAGGGATGGGGCAGCCACAGCTCCTTGGGGGCCCCTGTGCCAGCGCCTCAGCACCCTCACAGGGAAGAGCTTCTGCCTAAGNTGGGGCAGCCACAGCTCCTTGGGGCACCCTGTGCCAGCGCCTCAGCACCCTCACAGGGAAGAGCTTCTGCCTAAGAGCTCATCTCAAGCTCCCCTCTTTCATTTTAAAGCCATTCCCCTATGTCCTATCACTACATACCCTTGTAAAAAGGGCATTTATATGCTATATATGCTGCCTCGGCAAATTAGGTCCCTTTTGTAGCTGCAGAGACATGGCTGTTAAATTTTCTCTGCTAAGGAAAGGATATACATATGTCTAAATACTCCCTTTTGTTCGGATTTTTATAAGCATTTTGCTTTACTGGGAAAGATCCTCAAGTGTTGCACATTTGGCAGGCATCCACCAAAGCGAGAGGAGCTTTATCAACCTACACCAAGTGAGGAACTTGCCCCCGAAGTATGCTTGCAAAAAGCGAGTAGGCTCGGGGTAGGAATCCTTTTGTTAGTACAATTAGCATATTTGTATTTACAGCGTTTTGAGACGTTCTGTTAAAAATAAATTCCTGAAGGCCTGGATAAATAAATAGTTGTACAGAAGAGTCCTCTGTAGCCACGAAGTTGCCAAAAATTATCAGTAATCCTCAGTCAGATGGAATGTACAGTTGGCAAGGGCATGGCAGGAAAAAGTCCTCACCAGTTCTGCCTCGTATTCCCATACAATGAGAGATGCCAAGTTTTTCCATTAGTGCCTGTGATGCAGTTGAAGATGGGAGTGTTTGTCATTAAGGAGACCTTGTTTGAGTTAAATAACCAGTGAAGGGCTCAGTTCAGTTGCATATTTTTCCATCACTAGACGTCAGTTTCACACGAGCTGCTTTATTTTCTTAATGAAATCTGACTCTCATTTCTTCTCCCTGCGCATTTAACTCAATTTAGGTCAAAACATAGAATATGCAAATGAATAACCACCAGTCCAGCCCACTAGTGATGTGGTTTTCAAGTCCTGAATAAAACTAAGAATTATTTACAGACTAGTCTGGGGCAATATATGCCTTGAAAACTGACATCCAGGATCCTGGCAGCTGATGCAGGGATTTATTTAGGCTTTAACACTGGTAGGATCTATAAAGTGGGGGGGTTGGGGTTTTTTTGGAAAGTGACTGGTGATTTTAAAGGCTTTTATTCTGAGTGATGAAATTCAGACAAATGAAACTGCCACATGCTCCCTGCTGTCTGAAACGCTGCTTTATTTCAGCCCTATATAGTAAAGCTTCAAGCTCTTGAGGAACCCCCAGTCACTTGTCAATTCTGTGTATCTTGGCCCCTGGGCACAGTGCATGTAAGTGGATAATGGATCAAGAGCTGTTTTTATTTAAAACTGTGGAATTCCCACTTGGTTCAATGGGAATTACACCTGTTTAACCAAGGGCAAACTTTGGGCCAGGAATTGAAACCCAAAGATACCACTGCATAAGAGCCCAGGCACACCATGCAATCACAGCCCTACCACACAGCTTTGTTTCAGAAGTATTGCATCTACACCAAGCACACCCCGAAAATGAAATACCAAAGTAGTAAGAAAACAGGAATCTGCTCAATCTGAGGTTCTCCAGTCTGTTTGACTGGATCCAGCTCTAATAAATGCCCCTACTAAATGTTCCACCATTAGTTTTATGTGATTGCTTTGTTCTACGCCAGCAGAAAAGTTAGAACCACTTTGCTGCTTAGAAAAAACATCTGCTGAAAAGTTTAGTAGCTTAATTGCAAACTTTAAGTGCGTAGAAATGTTTAATAGTCAGAAGAGTAGGGCTGTAGTTAGGGGAGTGACTGTGCCTACTTAACACTTGCATCTTTTCAACCAGCCCTGAAGGTAGACGTCTGAGAAGAGAAAAATTAAGAGAGACTGAAAAGATTTGCCATCACTGCCATGATTAAGCTCCATTCATACTCCATTTTTCAGTGTTTTCCTGACCACCAAAACATAAGGGCAAAGTCTGAACTATTTAAGGAGTAATACAGCTCCACTTTAAATTAATGTCTACATTATAGCAGCTACTTACTGTGACTGTCAAAAAGTTAGTTTTACCCCAGAGAGAAGGTACAAAGAGAACAATGGAGGGTCTTCTGTGTGAAACCCTGAAATCAGACCCTACCAGCCATGCAGATGTAATACAATCTCACCTTTTCATGTTCAGACTAAAGCATTTTCATTGAACATTAGACGTAACGGAACAGCTTTAAACCAGCCACAAAGAAGTGACCTGGCATGTTTGGGCTATAATAAGCATTGATTCCATGCCTATAAAATTTATAGTTGAATCAATTATACTCGTTCTTTATAGGATTAAAGAAAATGTTCCATTTGGAATGGAATTTTTTTTTTATTCTCATGACAGAGAGGATTTGAAGGGGAAAAAAAAGACAAATGAGTGAGAAATGCTAAAATTATTAAGCAAATGCCTAGAATATTTTCTCCTAGAAGAAAAGCTGTAGGTAGAGTATCTCAGCCTGTGGAAAGATCCACAAGCACTGAGAATATTTCTTATTTCCCATGAAGAGAGAAAAGGGCCAGCTGTGGACTTTCACTTCCCACACCAGTTAGGAGATGACACTCAGATCTCATTGCAGGCCTGTGCCATCAGACTCAGCACTGAATGGGAAGATGCACGTTAATCTGTCCAAAACTGGGATTTGGGGAGCTCAGTTGAATTTCCATCTCTGCCACAAGCTTCCTCAGACAACTCACCTTTCCTATGACAGCACGGAATGTTCAGCCTGGTACTGAGGTTTTAGAGAGAGCCCAGACAAATGGGACTCTGTCTTTGGTGGGACAGGATGAACACAAACCCTAGTTATCTGTAACAATACAATGGTGTCTATGGAATGCATTGCTCTCAATGCTTTTTGCCTGCTGAGTGATAGAGTAGCAAAAGAGAGTAAGTGGGAATGATACAGCTCCAAAACTCTTTGGTTTTGTCATTTCTGTATTTGGCCACTGAAGCTGGGGGGTGGGGGGCACGGGGGGGGTTGAAGTAGTTTTCAAGTTGCTTATCCTGCTGCCATTCCAAAGCAGACATATTTCTAGATGTTTGCAGAGAATTCACTGAGATATCAAAGGCCGTTGTTAGTCAGAGTTCATCTGTCACAAAGCGAGGAACAGAAGCCAGAATAGAAGCTCTTCCCATTGAGCCACATCTCCTCCTGGTGTGAAAACATCCACTTCACTACGCTGAAGTGAGATTGTGAAGGAGCTTGAGACAGATATCAACAACACAAACCAGAACTCTTCACAGTCTCCAAAACCCAGACGAACTTGTGTACTACAGTAGTCTTTATTTACAAGTGCTCTGAGTAAGGTGCCAGTCCACAAGTGCTAAAGATTACATCATGTGTAAGGATTGAAATCATACCCTTGGTTTATTCAAAAGCAACCAGGACACAATTTATACGCTGAAGTTTGGGGCCTGTGTTACAATACTTGTTCCTATGTATCCATACAAAATTTTGCTTCAAGTCAGTAAAATCTGATGTGTGACCTAAACAAAACCAGCACAGTGAGCTATAAATTTTCAGCCACAGGCAGTAAAACACTGCTATGGGTGCACACCTCTGAAAGCTCTACTGAGAGCTTAGAAACCCTTGGCTCTTGCCTGCAGGATACAGTGTGGTATGCTAACAAACATTTTCAGAGTGCAAATAGCCTCGGGCAACAAGCAAATGCTCTGTCGCTAGTGTGTGGAGCTCCACTACCAGAGTGGAGGTGGGAACTGTCGTGGTTCCCTATGCCTATGGCTGCACAAGCATTGTGGCACTTGCATGGTCCCTGTTTGTCCTTGTACTGAACTAGACCAGCTCAGAGGACAGCAAAACATCCTTGCCCAGACCAGTGTGCTCCACTCCATGAGGGATCCTCTGGATCAGTCCAAGGAGGAGAGAGAAAAGGAGCCATTGGCTGCTTTTTTGCAGCTCCTGAAGGCCAAGGCCTGGGGCAAATAGAATCATTTTGAGTGCTGTAGTTGGGCAAAGTGAACTAATTTATGATGCTTGATTTTATAGTTCTAGATTAATTATACCTTCCTCTCCCCCATTACTCTAAGTACCTGGCAAAGCAGTGCCCAAGCAAATTTCCATTAAATGAAGGGTGTGAGAACAGCTCCCTTTGCAGGATACCCCAGAAGTTTTACAACAGAAACAGTAATGGACATTCAGCTCAAGAGAACATATATACATGTACCAAAACCCCATTTAGTCAGTGCAATTTTGTAAATGCAGAATCTTTAAGACCTGTTGATGCAAGAAGCATGTATTTAAAGATGCCCTTCAAAGATTTCCTGAGGAACTGAGGCCAGGTAGCGCTGACCAGGTAAAGATGGGTTCTCTTTGTAAGGAGGTTTATTTCACCCACAGATAGCAAGCCCTAGTTTGCCATCATTAGCAGCCTAATGCAGTGAGTGATAATGGACCATTTCCCTGACTGGTTTGTTGGGGTTTCTTTCATTTTTAGAACAGTAGCATTTATATAACAGTCTTGGTAGAGATTTAGGGTACAAAAAAACCCCAACCAAGGCTACTTATGTGTTGTGTTTATAAAAAGCCACTTTAATACGCTGCTGTATAAAGTATGTATAAAAAGCAAAATCCATTACAGCCAAGGGGATTTTCAATGGAGCATTAGCCTGGTAAGAGGGTTAACAAGGAAGTTTGGTGCTTTTTTTCCCCTTCTTTTTATTTTTTTTCTTTAAATCAAGGCATGACATAGCATAAGCAGTTAATGTGCAGGTTTGGTGCCACAGATTAAGTTCTGCAGGCAAAAGTACTGCAGGGGTTTTGTAAAGACATATATTCAGTTCATTGATACATATAAATAAGATTATACCCTTTGCCCTGTGCTTGCATTAGCCAAGACAAGTATTAGACATCATAATACAGAATGGTTATTCACAGTTCACTAATTATGGCTTCGTATCTTTAAATGAGATTATAATATGGCCAGCTCTGGATCCTGGTACAGCCTGACTGAGTTATGCTGTGACACTTGGAGGCACCAGAAAAACAGCCTGGAAAAAAGGTTCTCATACCTCCACATCAGGTTGGTAAAAATGTCTGTGGGCAGGGAATGGGAGGGAATGGATCCTAACTCCTGGTTACACACTTGCTTCAGAACTGGGATTCCTGGTGCTGTCAGCTGGCACTGCAGGTGCTGAAGGTAAATAATAATAGATTACATTGGACCTGGGAGTGAGGAACCGAGGGTGGCTGCCTCCCAAACACTCCCACGGTGCTACAGTAATAGTGGAGTCTGTCCCTGCTGGAACGCTTTCAAGGACTATCCCAGAGATTTCCGATTCAAGCAAAGATGTGGCCATGCAGCTGTTACATTGGCTCTGGCCTTCAGTAGACCTTTCCCAGTTGTGTGCTGGCCAGGATGGCCTTCAGATGTTTGGGCAGACAAAGCTCTGTGAAAAACAGAATGCAGGCTGGGTGAAGTTTTATTTTGTATACAGTTTTTATGGGGATGTTACCCACATCCCATCCCTTTCCTTTAGGAGCCTGTCAAGTCTATGCTGCTCTTCCCCTGTTCTACCCTTCACAGATTTGAACAGTCACATCTCTGGCTCGCTGGGTGCAAAGGGAGCAGGGTGTTGCAGTGGAGGTGAATGTTTCTTTTCATTCCTACTGAGCTACAGCTTAGCATGTTTACCATCATGTGTAAGTCACAAATAACATCACAGAACTCAGTGTAACTGCAGTAAGATATGGAAGAAGAGATTCAGGCTCTCTGATTCTCTTCTGCTGTAAACTGCTCTGCGGTGCTGCTCTGAGCTGTTCCTACTAACCCCGCTCCCCCGAGAGCTGGCTGCATGTCAGTGATGAATGAAGCCACCCTATGTCCAACATGCCTGTTTCATTTTAATTCTGCAGAGCTCTTTGGAATCTTCTAGGATGAAAGGCGCTGTATAAGTGTGAGATTGTTGTTTTTATTTGGATTTGGAAATAGCCTGTCTGAAAATAGTAACTAGTAGATTAAATGCCAGACCAGGATGAGGCAATGCCGCTTTGTACACAGAGAGGATTATTAGAAATATTTCTGTCAAATGGTACCCAGAATGTGCGTTACCCAACCTGCCAGGTTACTTACGAAACAGGAGAAGTTACAGGAGCACTTATGTAACATTGTTTTTCCAGAAAAGATCAGTGGTGATTTTTCTCAGCAGTTCCATCTGCTAAATGGGCTCACATCTTGCAAAACCCCCTCGCTGCTTTTCCTCCCAGAACTTAGGCTAAGTGGGCACATACAAAGGCATATCCATGCGTAACAAAGAGCAATCTCACATGGTTAAAGTAGGCAATTGGATACAAGAACAAGCTTGGACTACTTGATGGGTGAGAAAGGTCAATTTGTTTTTAACTTCTCTGCATATAAATCATCTATGAAAAGTTTATTTTGCAAATGTCTTGAGCAGTACAAACAAGCAATACAAAGTTCAGTGATTTGGGGGGAGAAAGGGGACAAGTTGGCCAAAAAGGTCTCTTGCCATGCATGGCTTCATCCTTGTTCCACCAGCACTCTGTTACTCTGCCCTGGCAGCAGGCCCGCATAAGCCCCTTCTGGCACAGCAGTGATGTGAAAGGGTTTGGTGTCCATGCAGTGACTCCTGCAACGTTCACCTCTCCTGGTTACAGCAGTATGTATACATTAACAACTGCTCCCTCTGCTTTTGGACAGACTGGCTGGAATGCTTAATATTTGGGGCTGAATCCTTCTAGAAATGTAATCATTGTTTAACACCAAAGCAAAACGGCTTAGTCAACTCAGAGCATCCGCTTCTAGGCGAGTATATGGGAGGTCCCTAATGATACAAAGTTATGTTGTGCCTACTGTTTAGTCTGCCTAATAGCGTGCTCAGCTTTGGGCACCGAGCTGACAGAGATCTCTTTCAGAGGGTCTATACTTTACCCCTTCAAAACAATGCTTCTTGATGCTTATTTTTTATAGTATGTTAAAACTTACTACAGAACAACAACAACAAAGAAACCCTCCTCCTTGGCTCCCCAGTAAAGCTCCAAGTGGGTGTTTATGTCACTCCCTTAATGGGCATTTGTATTTTATGCCTTATTTTAAAAATGCATTTACAGATTTCTTTCTAATTAAATTTTATGGGTGAATTTACTGCTCATGAAAGTGAGTGATTAATAATAGTGGCTCGAGTCAGATGTAGTCGGGTAGGCTTTATGCAGACTTCCCTGCATGGCTCTGCCAGGGCATCTCAGTCTTGCCCTGTTTTACCCTGGAGAGCAGGCTGGCCAGTCCTGTGATAGCTGGGGCACATTCTGTGCCCTTTTCATCATGTGCTACCATCAAGCTGCCAAGTAAGAATGTTCCTCTGGAGTGTCAGTGTCTGGCATGGTTCTGTGAGTTCTGCTGCTGATATACATGGTGCTGTAGTAGCATTAGTAGCAAAAGAAGAACCTGGCTGGGAGCTCTGCACTTGGCTCCTAGGAACACAAAGAGTACCTAACCTCCCTGTCACTTGGAGAGGGTCGGAAACTTCAGCACCTGAATAGCTTCAAAGATGTACATAATCCTTTTGCCTTAAGAGAAGAGTCATCTTCTTGAAGTCAAGCATGTGCTGAAGTGATATGACAGTAGAAGCAGTGAGACAGGGGAGGTAAGCACACCAAAGACTTGAAATCAGGTCGTTAGAAACCAGCTCACTAATCTCTCAATATCAAAGCATACTTTAGAAATGCAACTAATAAATAAGATCCCCTTGCTAGTCCTTACCTGCTCTTCCTTGAGAATCAGATGGTTTGTGCGTGTGTGTGTGAGTGTGCATCGGGGGGTGTGTGTGTGTGTGTGTGTTAAGAGCCACTCGTGGCAAATACTAAGCCATTTATGGCAGTGTGATGTGAAGTAATTCTAGGAATAGCTTATTTCCAAAAGCTTGTAATGCCCAGTGTGCTTCCCAGTGACCCCTTCCAAGTCCTGAAATGCACGTCCGCTTTCATGGTTACAGTACAGTTCTGAGTGGGTACAGTGGCAACCTCATAAATCCTGCTAACACCACACTTATGAAGTTCGAGCAGCTCTGAAAGGTACAGCTCTGAGCTTTACTCAGGATGATTTTGAAATCATAATCTTGAGTATCACTTGTTCTTTGACATTTCCTCTCTCGCAGAAATCCCCATCCCTTTTATTCATCTGGAAAGGAATCTTATCTTCACCGTGACTGTCACAATAGATCATTTCTAGAAAGCGGGATTCCCTGTGACAGCTGTCCCAGTCTTTCTCTTCCTATTTTTAGACCGTGGACACATCCCTCAGCCATTATAACCTCGAGCAGCACTGTCAGTTAAACTGAAATTTTCAGTAGTCAGAGTTCAGCCCTGACCCTTTAAACATTTCTTTCAAATCCATTTTGAGCTGTGTCAGTCTTCAGTAGGTTGCATTTATATGCCTGTTACAGGCCCTCTCACATGCTTTCTATTTGTATTGCCAGCCCTCTTAATACTTAGTGCTTATACGTAAGGGCTTGGCTTTGGGATTTGCACGAAGACATTAGGATAGTCATTTAGGAGTTCTGTATTTAAATATGTATCTCTCATGACTGTGGTTATAAAGTTGGACACAGTTCTTAGGACAAGAAGGCAAACAGAGGTCAGTTAATATTTACAAACTTGGGTTTTTATCTAAGAAGACATTATTATTCAGTCTGCTGCATCACTTCTTAACGCTTTGTAATGCTGTAATAGATATAAATTACCATCAGGAGGCAAAAAGGGCTCTGGACAGAATGAAATGATGCTACAGTTATATGAAATTAACTGCAGTGTATAAATAATGCCTGTGCTGCTTGACCAGCATTAGCCAAGCCTCCCACAACTCATCTGATAATGTTATTTGTTGTTTTATTTTTCCTCCCAGAGAGAGTTCTGGAAGTCCAGAAAAGTCTAATGAAAAGTCTAATGGAAAGACTAATGGGAGTCAATGGAGATTCAAAGTAATGCTGTTCATGCTGTGGGGTTAGAGCAAGGACAGTTGCTGAGATAGTTTTAGAAAGCAGCAGCTGATCCAATAGCATTGGTACAATCAATAGTGTTCCCTGGACACCAGAAGCAGTGCTGGTACAGCAGTAGCGTGCACATGGAATAGGCTTCTGCTGGGTGAGTCTATAATGGGATTTGAAGTATGGACTACACCTACACTCTTAAAACCAACTTGGAGCCCTGAATAGACTCTTGTATCACAAGACTGCACCTAGGCAAGTAGCACACTCAGGTGTGCACCTACTGCAGCATTTTCAGCACAGATTTTAGGCCACTCCATAGGGAAGTGGCTGTTCAGGTGTGGAAAATGCAGCACTGTCTTCCTAACCACAAACAGGCAAAGTAGACATTTACAGTAAACAGCAATGTAGCTACTGTAAATGCATATTTTATATATGCACACACACATATATATATCTCTCCACATTTTCTTTCCCCTCTCAAAAACTTAAGCTTAAAATGCCAGGTAAAATGCCAAGATCCAGACAGGGTCTTTATTTCTAGGTCTATATATAAATGAGTTTCAAATACTGCTTGGAATATATCTCCCACACAATGATTAAACTCTAATCCACATTATTACCCATTGTCTTTTATTTATTCATAACATGTTATGCAAGACAATTGTTATGGAAATTGCTGATGGGGAATGTTCCACTAGGAATGAAATGCCAGTTGAATATCTTAAGGAAAACTCTGAGTAAAAAAAGTGACTGATCATGTAATAGGTTTTGTTTTCTGGTGAAAACTCTGCTGTCTGCACTGGATTGCTAGGGGGTTTTCACAACCACTCATTGCAGAACCCCATAAAGAACTTTCCACCACTCCTCTTCCTGGCTTTCACTGGTGTAAATCCAACCTAAAACCCAGTAAACGAGGAAGAATCTTCAGGAAAGAATTTAACATTTGCTCCTTGGGAAAGTGTAAAGAGCAACCATCAGATAGGACTTTGCAGGGAAAATATTTACCTGCAATAACACTGATGTCTCAGTAGCTGTGAAGAGCATTCTCCAATGAATAGTCAATGTTTGGCTTAAACTCAAGTGGCCCAACAGCTAATTCGAGTTGGCAGGTTTTGTTGACCCACAGACCTAATTATTTACACTCTCCAGGTATTGTGACCTTTCTGGAGCACATTTCAGGTTGAAGTAAATGGATATATGCCAATTTACACCAGCTGTGGAACCAGTCCTTGGTTTTACACCCTGTTCTTAAACATTCTGAGTCAAAACTGAAGTGCGAGGATTTGTGGAATTTAAGTAATTTCAAGATCCATATCCAAGATTGCTTCACCCCTTCCCTAGCCTTCCGTTCCATCAGGAGATGTCTTCAACATAATAGTTTATGCCTTCAGAAAGGCAGCAATTACTGTTTCAGTAATTCCTGTCTACATAAAACAGTTTGCCAGAGCCTGGTTCTCTGCTGGTTCGAATCAGGAGGAATGTCACTCACCTGGCTACAAAACATTAAGGATCTTTGCTAAAGGCCTGACCTAAGGAAGGAAGAGGAAGGGGTAAGTAAACTTCTAGTTTACTTTGTAAGCCAGAAATAGCACTTATGTTTTCCAACAGTCTCTTAATACCTGGTCACTGAACTACACAGGTGTAATTAGGAGGCTGAATTAAGCTGTAAGCTGAATCCATGGGAACTCAGCATAGAAGAGCTGGGCAGAATCTCAGGAACAAAACTGTCTTGTTGGAATTTGAAGGGTTCTTTTGCCACGGTCACAGAGCACTTCTGGAGCCCTTTGCATGTAGAGCACTTAACTGTGATGCTGTCTCTCCATCCTCTAACAGACAATTCGTTTTTATCCCATGAGCAATAGCACACCTACTGGGAAAAACTATGGAGGAATATATTGGTATTAGTGGGAAAAAATGTAGCTGTCCAACACATATCAACTGGAAGTATCACAGTACTGCGCTGGTGAACTTACTGCAGAAAGTCATCAAATCCTGCCCATGAGGATCTGACCTATTTTCTTACATGTAATCATGGTAGGGCAGATGAGAACATCCCAAATGTACTTATTTAAGAAATGGAAGCAGATTTTTAGAGTCAGACTCTTAATTTTGCCCATGGATTGCTATGATGAGGATGAATGCAGATACAAGCTAGGACATCAGCTGAACTGTGTGGATTTAGCCCTTAGAAAAGGGCACACTAGAGAGTGATCTGCATTTCCAGGGCTCCTGACTCAGTGAGTGACATGGGTGCTTTGATGAAAGCAATGACCACCACAGACTGCAACCGCTGCTGTTGCAGCTCTATTGTTCTGTTGTTTTCCATAGAAAAATACCAGTTTATCACAACAGATTTTGAATTTAATGCAACATTCTGATATTTAGGAAGGAATTTTGGAAGAAAATTGGAGAAAGACAGACTGGTCCTTCCACCCATTTCAAAATAGTAAGGTGTTAGCTGGGACAGTTACTTGGAACATGAGATATTTGGCTTCTAATCCCTCTGATTCAGAGATTTAAAGCTTATCCAGCAGTTTTACACTAACTGTTACTCTGGAATTGTTAACTTTTTGTTTTCTTCTCTAATTTTTGCACATAAAAATTCAGAGGGACTTAACTTTTGTTCTGCAAGAAATGCTTAAGAGTAGGTGCTAATCTTAAACAGTTCCTATAAAGCACAGTTCTTACTGTCTAGCCTGGATTTCTCTCAGAAGCTCTCCAGGTAGCTGTCAAGAGTAGTTTCTGCCATCCCTCTTCCATCCCTGTTTGAGCTTTGACTATGGGGCCAGGGAACCGTAAGTGTATGTACTGAGGTTTCTTATCAAACACAAAAGTGACTTAGTTACGCAGTTATACAGGAAAGACTAGAAAACATACAAACATTCTTATTATTTCCAAGTTGTATTTTTATCTGTTGGCTTTAAATTTGCAACCATGTGTATGAGGAATTGGGTGTGCCAATCCCATTAACAATAATGGGAGCAGAGGGCTTAGTTCTCCACATACTATGCTGAAAATGTGCCCCCTTAAGAATAGTGTGTGTGTAATTGATTTGGGCTATTTGTTTGAACTTGCCAAATGGATTTCTTGAATATTTGTAGCTAGTTTTGAAAGCACTCCCATCCTCAACCAGACACACACGTTATTAAAGGATTTGATTTGACATTTAACAATTTTGTATATTAATATTCCCCTCTTTTTCTAAATCAACATAATCCCCCTAAATCCCAGCATCAACAGCCATTACACCAAAAGAACAAGATGTTGCTGGTGTCGCTGCGTTCCAGTATTGAATTCTGTGTGAGCTTGGCTGAATTGGATAGATTTATATTCTGCTATTTCCTGAATTGCGAGCAGGACCTTGCAGGTTCAGCTGCTTGAAAACATTCACATAAACACTCTCACTTCATTACTTTGAAGGAAATAGATTCTGTGGCATCTGCTCAAGTGCTGATATTCTGTGACACAGAGAGATAGCTTTTTGCTCTCAATCTTGACTAAGGCTTGAGTAAGACTCAACACTTGGTACCAGGAGACAGGTACGTGATGGAGACCAATCTCAACTAGAGTCAGGATTCATTGTTTGCTACTCTGTATTTCAGCTGTTCAGGTGAGAATGACAGCAAAAAGTGTAGTTTCAGTTGATGGTAGTGATTGATAGTTCCTCCCATAGCCAATGAGAATTGCAGACTGATGAGTTTGATGTTTTTTTCCCAGCTTTTCCTAGGACTATTTGATAGATATATATCTTCATTCTATCTCACAAAACAAAAGTGCTTTTCATGTCATCTCAGAAGCTATAAATGATGTTTTGCCATCCTGCCTAAGACCAAGTATTGCATCACTCAACAGATAATTCCATTGCAATGAATTGCGCTACTCAAAACATTCACCCTACAGCTTCAGATCTGGGTGTGATGGAGTGAACAGGATTCACTCATCAAGTGACTTCCTTATTCCAGTAGGTAGAGTGAAGAATGAATCTTGGCTCTAATTTTAGAGTCACTAGCCAAAACAGCAAGGTCAGCATAGCAGGAAGATGTTGTAATTTGCTGCTGGTGTAAACCAACAGTAAGATTCTACCCCAAAGGACCAAGAGGGAGCAATGAAAGCAGAGTGACTCAGAGGTGTGTCTCTGAGTCATGGATGCCCTGGGGATTATCTTCAAGACAGCAAGATTAACACTCAACCCCTTGTTGGAGGCTGTGCCTGAAGGGACGATATGACCTATGTGGTGAAGATTGATCTGCCCATTTGAGTCATAATTGCTGCTGTGCTGAGAAAGGTGAATGCTAATCCCCAAGTCCGAATGTTGAATATAAGTGGTACAACTCAATCAGCCTTTAGCAGGGGACTCTTTTGAAAAATGACAATACCTGAAACTTGCTGTGGAAGGTGCTTAACACTTCACACCCAGGCTGAGGAGCTTGGAGTACATCAATGTAGGTACAGCTGGGTGTTAGTTACAGCAGAATCCCCCACCGAGTGAATAATGAACTATGTTTAGTGCCATCCTTTTATCAGCCTTGTTTTGTTCCAGTTCCATCATGTTGACATTGTAGTGTTTTCCTGGGCTAACCACATCTCTCCAGGGAGCTCTTTCTGACCCGTTTTGCCTTTAGGTGTTAGTTCAGAGTTGATCGGAATCAGACTTGAGACATGTGGAACTATCTAAAGCTTGTTCATCAAACAAACCAGCAGTAACTGCCAGCGCGTGTATATGTCTTTGGTTTATTATAATTATTATTATTGTTGTTGTTGTTGTTTTGGGGTGCACCATATCACCCTTCACATTTTTGTTATGATTCATGGAAAGACCTTGGGTCTATGATTCACGTAGTTTAAAGATCACCAGTGCTGTGACCCTTGTTTCCTAATGTTCTGACGGAAGTTGTGGTCTTGGTTGTGTTTTGTAGTTTCCTCCAATTAAAAATGTCTTTAGAGAAGTTGTGGTTGAGGTTGTTATGTAAAATAGGACTCTCATAGCTGTGATGACTAAGAGTGTAGCTTATTTACTGCGCTCCGCAGAACAGAGAAGGGCTGCATTAGCAGCCCAAGCATTAGCTTTTCTAAGGCCACTTATGACAAGCAATCCAAATCTTAGTAGCATCTCCTTAACCTTTTCTGCTTCCGAAGCAACTGAATTATGTATCGGAGAGAAATGAGGGGAGAGCTCAAAGTCTTCTCTAACGGATCAAAACCATGTTGTACTCTTAACAAAAGAGAGAGACTATTCTAGTCAAAATACCATGTTCTTGCTGATAAGTGTTGGGAACTGGCTGTTAGTGGTGGAGCCTCACAGGGCCCTGAAAGAATCAAAGTGGCAATCTGGTCATTAAGGGCTGACTTGCCTGTGGTGTGGGGGAGAAACAATGCCGCTGGCAGTGCTCACTTCCATCCTTCTCCACCTTCATGGCACAGTTACCTAATCCATGTTCTGCCCTCAGCAGCTACAGCTCAGCGTAAAAATTACATTAGCAGCTTCAGAAGTAAGCCAGATAATAGCCCCAGTGCTTATGTATGTCCCTGCCTCTGCTGCAATCACTGCTAGGGAGAAAAAGGACTTCCCCTGACAGCTAGTGCTTCTGAGGCCAGAATATTTTTGTGACACTGCTGGTATGTGAAAGGCAGCAAATAGACTTCATACATTACTGTCTGGGGTGTTCCTGTGCTACGAATGTTGAAGAGACAGGACTTCTTGAGAGGTGACATTCAGTGATACTGTTATATTCCATTCCACCCTCTCCAGGTAAAGATGCAGTATTGCAGTCTTGAAGGAAATTATTTCCCCTTTTACAGTCTTAAACTTTTCATCTGGGCTTGCACGTTTGACTTACAAAAAGCTTGAATTAGGCAGGGAAAGAGAGAACTCAGACCGAAGGGAGTCCGTGGGGAAAAATAATCTCTCTTTTGTATTTATTTGAGCTGAGCTTAATTACTCTGTTAACAGCCTGTCTTTGGCAGCAGCACTGAAGACCTGTCCCAGCTCCTGGGGAGAACAGGAACTCACCCACCCCAGCACATTTGCTGCGCAGGCCTGGACCTGGCTCCTGGTGCAGGAGCTGTGCCCCGGCAGCGGCTCCAGCCCTCACACCTCCACCTCTTCTCTCCCTGCAGGGCTGCTCCTGCTGCCCCAGTGCCCAGGCTCAGCCAAGGAAGGACCGACAGACACCTTGCATAAATGGCTGTGAGAGAGGCTGCCAGCTCCAGGCCTGCTGTGTGAATAGGGGGTGAGTAGAGCAGCAGTTATTGATGTTTGTGGGTTTGATCAATGTGGTTATTTTGAGTTTTCTTGTCCCTAAAAACAGTACATAGCCCTTTATTGTATGTCAGCAGCCTGCAGCTTAGCTCTGTTAGCTCCACTGTTCTGTGCACGTTCCATAAATATGAATCATATAATGAACTTAAAAAAAAAAAAAAGGAGGGCTGATTTATGCTTATTTATGCTGAACAACTACAAACATCTGCGTAGAAAATAAATATGGACACTGAAGAAAAAAAACACTTCACCCTTCCCCCCCTCCTTATTTTTAAACCTCACAAAGGCAGCCCATGTGGTCAACATCTGGAATGTATGTGGGAATTATTCAAATGAGCCTTAGTGGTAGTCGCCTTGTGCCAGGCTCCTGAAGTGGCAAGGAGGAGTGACAGCCCACCACGGCAGTGTACATGCTACTCTCTTGTGCACCACATCCACATTCCAGTCTTCTTGTTGCTGGGCTTGCCACTAGTGGAACATAACTACACCTATTTCATATCAAGTATATTTTGCATGGCTATGGTCACATCTATTCCAGGATGTCAATGCTTGACAGTACTCCATCTTTGGGAGGGAGGGAATGGATATTGTTGCTGGTTTTAGTTCAGAAGGATAATGTTGAGCCACCTGAGAAATACATTTGCAAGGCAGAGGAAAGTCAGTCATAGAATCCTAGAATGGTTTGGGTTGGAAGGGATCTTAAAGCTCATTCAGTTCCAGCCCCCTGCCATGGGCAGGGACACCTTCCACTAGACCAGGTTGCTCCAAGCCCCTGTGTCCAACCTGGCCTTGAGCACTGCCAGGGATGGGGCAGCCACAGCTTCTCTGGGCACCCTGTGCCAGCGCCTCAGCACCCTCACAGGGAAGAGCTTCTGCCTACGAGCTCATCTCAATTTCCCCTCTTTCATTTTAAAGCCATTTCCCTTTGTCCTGTCTCTACAGGCCCTTGTCCAAAACCCGTCTTCAGCTTTCTTGTCAACCCCTTTAGGCACTTGAAGCTGCACTAAAGTCTTCCAGAAGCCTTCTTCAAGCTTCACAAGCCCAGCTCTCCCAGGCTGCCTTCATAGGATAGGTACTGCAGCCCTAGGAGCATCTTCATGGCCTCCTCTGGATGCACTCCAACAGGTCTACATCCTTCTTACGTTGAGGCCCCAGTTTATAACACCCCACATTGCTCTAGTTGGCTTCCCTGAACTTGAATAAAGGCAGTGGGAGAATGTTTCTTGCGTAAAACTTGTTTATTTGCTGCTTTCTAGTTTTTTAGCTGGAAGCCCTTCATCAAGAGATCTCATCTTATGGATGCAGGGGCTGCATTTAGTATAAGGTAGTTTGGGTTTTTTCCCTGTTACTATCAGATAAGAGTCAGTGTCCACTCTTGCAGAAGATGTCAAAATATTTTTCCCTGTCTTCTTTGCTAACATAAGAATCACAGAAAGCACAGTGAAACTGAACAGACTTTCTCTGCTGACCTGACAAAAATCGCTCCTTTTCTTCCCAAGTAGCCAGGCATCTTCTGGTTAGGAACTGGGCCGTGAATGCCTTGCTCACATCAGCGGCTCATTACATCAGTCATCCCACTTACGTCCGTGCTGGGCTAATACTCTCCCCGTTAACTTTGATGGGAATAACCGTGTGTGAGTAACTCGCGCTCCTGAGCTCAAGCTTTGCCCCGAAAACGCACTGTACTGGGCGATAAACAGTGACCGAAGCGGCCGCGGTGTCGTCAGCCGGGTTTGCCGGCTCGGAAAGCGGCGTTAGGGCCGCGCTCCCCGTCCGTCCGCACTGCTTTGCGCTCTGCGGGCGGCGGGAGCGGAGCCTCCGCGGGGCTCCGTGGAGCGAGAAGACCCGCCCACGGCCCGCAGGACGCGCTGCTGCCTGCGCCCCTCGGAGCACTGTGAAGCCGTTTGACAGCTTAGCGGCTCAGCGGCGGCAACAGCACCGGGCCGGACCTGGACCACACCGCGCCCGCAGCCGCGCTGCCCGGAGCGGTGCAGAGCCGAGCCGAGCCCCGCTGCGCCGCGTCGCCCGGTCCGCCGGTGCCCTCTAGCGGCGGCGGGGCCGCCCCGCGGCGGTGGCGGTGGGACCGGAGCCGGTCTCTCGGCCTCGCACACGGCCACACGAAACGAGCCAAAGCTTTCCGTGGTGCGGAGCGGCGTTACGCCGTTGGCCCTATTGCTAATTGACTCCAGCTGAGGATCTGGCCCGGCTTGTTCAAACAAATTAAAAACGATGCAAATCAGCCGCAAGTACTTGATGATTTCACTGTGCTAAGGGGAATACAACTATTTGGCACCGGGTGTGCTGTCAATGGGAGGATTGCGAAGTATTTTGCAAGCGCAGCACTTTCTAAGTGCAAAATGGCTCACTTATGCTAGGGCTGATCAAAAATATTTTGTCAAAACTGGTTTTTCAGTGGAAAATTGAATTTCCAGCACCCTCCTCCCCCCATCATTTTCACAATGGAGATCTGCTTTTGCAAGAAGAAATATATTTCCCTCGAGGACAATTCAACCCAAATTTTAAACTTCTGTTTGCAGGCTCTTGGTTTCTGTTGAAATTATTAATATTTTAGGTTTTGAAATAAAAAGTTTGCATTTCTGCAGGAGAAGAGGAGTCATTTTCCATACAGGTCTATGAATTAACTCTCATAAAACCCCAGCCAGCAATACAAGCATAGTTTTCTTTTTATGGATGAGAAGCTGAGAAGCAAAGAGGTTAAGTGATTTGGCTCCAATCCCTACAGGCACCATTAAAAGCTCCTGGCTTCCAGTTCTGTGCTCAGAATGTTAGATCGCATGACATATCTTTGTGAGGCAGTTAAATGCTTTCAGACTCCCTTGGATTTCAACGGGAGAATCAGTCAGTCTACTGAGAACAAAAAGAGTGATGGAGTAGTCTTGCCTCAGCTCACACAGTGAGTCCTCAGCAGAACCAGAGCTGAGCCTTTCGGCACATGGCTTTCTCTATGCATTGCATCTCTGGGCAGAGCTTGTGTCTTAAGATGGAACAGGAGTGGCTGTTCCTGGGCAATGGTGTTTGCCCTGGGTCTGAAATCTGGTTGGTATCCGTAACTGAAAACTGGAACCTTTGAGTCTTACTGTGGAATTAGTAGTACAATGTTGCGCTATCAGACCCAAAATGGTGATGATGGTCAGCCACAGGGAAGAAATCAGAAGACTAGAGTTGCCCAGAGAAGCTGTGGCTGCCCCCTCCCTGGCACTGTTCAAGTCCAGGTTGGATGAGGCTTGAAGCAACCTGCTCTAGTGGAAGGTGTCCCTGTCCATGGCAGGGTGGTGTCCAGGTGCAGCTGGATGAGCTTTAAGGTCCCTTCAAACCCAAACCAGTCTGGGATCCTGTGATGAGGTGACTTGAGGGTGTCAGTCCTTTCCTGGTTAGAGCTGTGAGCTGAAGTGCCTAAAGCTGTATTTCTAGTTTTGGTATTCTCATGATGTTCTAAAATTGGTTAAGTCATAGCATTCCCTAATACCTCAGGTTTCATATATGCTTATGAACAGTTTCCAAACCTTGTGAAAGAGCAAGGTCTTACTAAAAGGAATGGTATTTAGCTGGGCAGAAACTTGGGTTGACCACACTGGGGGGTTTTGTGCATTCTCCAGAGTTACAAGAGGTGGCATTACCTGCCATCTGTGCTCTAAACTTGCTCCTCTAACTCCAGAGGCCATCATCTAAAGCTAGGTTCCCACTGTAGCTAGGCATCAGAATAGAAGTGGCCTGGTTTTAGTGATTTCCATTAACACATCTCTTCACAGATGTTTTGAAAACTGAATCACTTTGTACATTGACTGAGTATCTCATTGTGAGCAGCCAAGATGGAAAATGTTACTTAGAATCCTTTGTACACTGGAAAGCACAACATTTGTTCCTGGGTGGTACAGATCTTTTCACTCAAGCAGCTCTGTGTGGTAATATTTTCACATTGAGGCTTTATTATCTTCATTCACAATTTCTCTCTTTTAGGACTTGTTATCCCTTCCTTGACATTTTTCTTTTATTGTGGACCAGTATTGTGATGAACCAGGTTGAGGAACTGGATTATATTGTACTGTATTGCATTGCAGTTGCATTACCAGGTTGTAATAGTACCCAGTCACTTGTAAACTGTCTAGAGCAGGGTGGTTGTTCTACGGATAGCTGGTGCTGTGATCTCACTCACAAATTCAGCCAGCCTGGTTCTCACGTTCAGGAGGACTCATGGTTTGGAAGGAGCTGTGCGAGAAGCCACTGATCAGAGCAAACCTTTATCACAGGAGCCAGTCTAAAGAAGCCAGCTTTTTCTCCTTTACCACTTCAACAAAAGATTGCTTTAGAAATACAGTTCCAAAAATGTTAGTGATTTCTTTTTAATCCAGAATACATGGTTTAAGGATCCCTTACATCCTAAAGACCAGTACTTTTGTATGAGCAACTTGAGATTTACATTGTTTTGCTGTTTCTTAACTATTTGTAGCTGCTGGCTGGGCCTCTCCTGTTCACCTTGATCAGGTACTGTCCACCACAGCCTTCCTATCACTTCCAGCCCCACATCCCTAAGGGAGCAGCCAGCCCAGGTATTTCAAAGACATGGACACTAGACAAGCATTCATCTAGCTGGTTTACTGTACACTTCCTTTTCCTTGATAGTGGGGAGATAGAAAGAGTAAGCTGTTAAGGCTGGTCTTATTCTTTTCCCCTGCTGTCTGAAATACAGATGCTTTGAATGCCCAAAAATTGATTCTGTATATATAGGAGATTTAAAGACACACAAAGATAAACCACTCATGCAGTAGTCTGATAAAAACCTGGAAACTGAACTCATTTCTTGAACCAGTGATCCTCGTTTGAAAAAGGGGAACTTTCACTAATTCAGTTTTTGTTCCACTTCTCTACTCCATTAACAGGTATCTAGATAAATTGGCTGCTTCTAATTCTTGGTATTTCTGCTGTTCTGGGTCGCAGGCTTCATATTGGTGCCACCTACCTTGTTCTTCATGTGGGAGAGGCTTGTGTGATTTATTGCACTGAAACTACTTTTATTATCAAGTCAATTCAAATTTGGCAATTTCCAGATAGAATTGTTCTACTTTCTGACTCAGACAGAAAGCAGGTGAACTTCGGGGTCTGGATACCCCTGTAGATGAACCTGCAACTGGTATCTAACCATCCACTTACTGATATTTAGGCAGCATATGTGTCATATGCATTGTGTGACAGTTCCTGGAAGTCCATGTCATTGCTTTCATTAAATCTTAAAAATCAGTATCAGCCAGGAAACAGCTTTTCTGCCTCAAACTAAGGACACACAGGCACTTGGGGCTGCCACATTGTGAAGCAATGAGCTGGTAGCTGCCAGGGCAAAGTAACATGTCACATAGCGGTGTCCATCACGGAAATACTCTGCAAACATCAGCCCTCATAATCCCTCTTTCAAAGACACACAGAGGCAGAATTAGTTTAAAATAGACTTGTCCAAGAGCCTGTATGAAGTCACTGCCAGATGCAACATGAACCCAGGCTTTATCAGTCCTGTTACCGTGCACCCAGATCCCCATCTCTGGTGTGGTGACTTTGTCCTGTGCTTCTTGTCCTGCTTGGATGCTGGTAACTTCCATACTGGGAGGAGCTGGAGAAAAGGCCTGATACTGGTGAGACCTCAGTTGTGAACTGATACCCAGATAGTTTCCATTCTTTGATATATGATTTTGTCAATCTCTGAAAAAATGGGCCTTGTCATCTCACACCAACACAGATGGAAGGAAAAGAACATTCGGGGTCTTTGAAGGAGTGGACAATGAGGAGCACTGCCCCAAAACCTTGTTTCAAAAGCCAGGGGGGAGGATTTGAGCTCTAGAGTCAGGAAAAAGCAATGCATGTAGGGCTTCAATTTCCTTTCTTGCAGCATGCTTTATTGTAATTTATTATTGCTGAGGTCTAAAAAGGAGGCTAAAAACTACTGAATTCCCTGTAACCTGAGTAGTGTCACCATGATTGGCATGGCCTGGGCATGGACTCTCTGGAATTCAGCAGAGCGCCACTTGCATCAAAAGCAGTTTTGGTCCAAGATGCTCTCTGAGTTGTGTTTAAGGTGCCTGGCAACATAGCAATGAGCAGCTTTATAAATAACTCTGTATTCTTATCTTTATGTCTTAGTATTTTTATGGTACTGTAATGTTTATTATGGCTATTTTATGGTGCAATTTGATTAGTGTGTTACCCTAACATCACATAGAAAAGGGGAGGGCATTCCTGTCATACTTCTGAACACTGCCCCTTCTGTTTTCATCTGAGGAACCCAAAGCCCTTTGGTGATCATTAATTGTCCCACACTGTATAAGTAAACTCAAGCACAGAGAACTTAAATGATTCCCCCAAGCCCACACAACAAGTCAGTGGCAAAGCTGAGAGTTAGACCTCAAGAGTCCCGACTCCCTGATGTCTGTGTTAAGCACTAGGAAACGTTCCCATCACAGTAACAGCAGGTATAATAGAAATGAAGATTGCCACTTTGGAGGGTTTTTGTAGGTCAGTTGTAATGAGAGCACTCAGTGTTTTACAAACCCTTTCGGTTTCCTGTTTAGGACTTGATCAAACCATAAACTGCTCGTTTAAATAAGCTCCAAAAACAAAATGTACTAGAAAGCTGAGGAGTAAAGAGACAACATCCAACAGCAAACTTATGTTTATTGCTCATTTGCTTTCCTTGCTGGGATGATGCCGTGTACTTAGATTAAATATGCACAGCCAAATTCATCCCTAGGGTGTCATTTTTTTGGACTCTGAATGACACCAGGGTGAATTTGGCACATTTACACTCAAAATTAATATGGGGTTTACGAATATTTGGAATGGTGTCAAAATGTTGCGGGTTAAATTCTGTTCTCAGTTCCACCAGCGCTAACACAGGTTAAGGCCGTTCTGATCTCGCACTGGATTTACAGCAATGTAATTCCACTGGCCCAGCGTTCAGCTGGTGTGAATTAGTTTATCTGCAGTGGAATGCAAGCGGCTCAGCTGCTTTACACCACCTAAGAATCTGACCCATAATTAAACAGAATCACTCCGAAAACACACAATGGCAAAAGCAATGCGAATGAGGTCTGCTCTGCCCCTTATCTGCACTGGGGAAACAGCTGAGGTTCTGCAGCTATGCTGTGCAAGGGCACAAAGTAGTGTCACAAACCTGAACCTGACCCCCGCTCGCTCCTCGGATGCTTTCTAAGTTTTCAGGTAACGCTGCAGCGTTGCACATGCCGCACGTGTGTAAATCATCCCAAACTGCCGCACATCAGTGCCCGTTCTCTGGTTTCAAAGCAGAGATTGGGAAGTGCTTGGTGATCTTCGGGCTCGGCTCAGATATTCCAGAGCTTGGATGGATGGATTGTTTCGATTCTTTCTTTGAACTCCTTTCCCACCCCTGCTAAACGAAACAGCTCCACCGAGTTAAGCGACAGACAAGTTGGAGACAATGCAGCACTGCATTGTACCACCAGTACCACCCCCCACATGCCAAACGTGCAGACATCTGCTAGCTGGAGCAGGGCGCTGTGGCAGTAAAGAAGTGCTGGTATTCCTGTGATGTACTCCCTTCAGCCTCCCCAAATGACTGAAATTAACCTCTCCTCTATAGGCCTTAACTTGGTTTACGACTGGGGGTCTTTTGTTTTATACCACTATACAGAGGTGCCTTTGCCATACTAAAGATTTAACTAAATTATAATGAATGATCCTCACCAGCACTGTGCCCCTAATTAGAACAAGTCGCACAGACATATTGTCTCCTTGATTTCCTCTGTTACATTTCTCTCACTCTCTTTCTCTGCCTGAGACACATGGGTCCCATTAAACATTTTAGCATTTAATGTGGTTCCCTTAAATGACTTCTCAAGTTTTCAAGTTCCATTTAGAATTGTATGTTACCCTCCTGACTGTGGTTTTGATTTTGTTACGTTTCATACATTTAGCCAAAGCAATTGCTCTTCTCCCCCCTCTAGTGGGGAGCAGCTTGGGTCTGTGGAAGCCTGTGTGTGCAAGTAGAGTGCAGTGTCTACTTGTACAGTTTGTAGACATTCACACCAATCTCTACATTTTTATATATATAAAATGAGATGGAAAAATAGCTCCAGTTGATTGCTGTATGCAGGCATGGCTGTTGTGTGATGGGGTTTGAGCACAGCATAGTTTTCTTCATGGTAACAGCATCTGTTTATTATGATTATATTTCTATCAAGATCTCTTTGTAAGGGTTTCTGTAATACACAGAGCTTCTTATTTATATATTTCTAAATAGAAAATATTGACAAAAGCTTTTATAACATGGTTATATGTGTGATGTATATTATCCCCATTATGTAGCCCTGTTGTACAGATGGAGTGCTGAAGGACAGAGATTATGTTGTTGATCACATTGTCTGTAATGCACTTCCTCAATATCCACTACAATGAGAATACCAAATTGTCCTTTCCAAGAGTATCAAGTCAAGTTCAAGGTCTGGACCCTAATCCTCAAGGTATTTTGTGGCCAGGACCCAAGGTGTCTCATAAAGCTTGTCTGCGCTTGTCTTAAAGCTTGTCTATACCACGGTAGTTATCCCATTTCAGATCTATGCCTGGATAATTATTTTGGAATAAGAATGCCTCATTTCCCCCTCTCTTTCCCCATTTAGCTTCTGCTCCTCTGAAACTGGTATATACATATCTAAAGGAAAAGAACATTCTTATTCCAAAATAAGCATCTCTTTCCAAATAATGTCATAACAGGAAAGCATATTATAATCGCATAACTCAGCAATATATATTTGTAAAAGGTAAGGTTTATTTAAGAGAAAAGTCCTTTTCATAGTCATAAAGGAAATCTGTTGTTACAAAGTGAGCAGTAAACCTGGATATCCAGGCTCCTAGTTATGTACGTGGCATTATATTGAGGAGCTGTATCTTTAAAGCTCTTGATTTCCTCAGCACCAGACTGACACTGGTTCCTGTTAGGATACTCTTAGGATTGTAAACCCAGAAGCTTATTCCTTCCTGTTAAATACCCTGGTTCTGATACCGCTATCACAGTATTTTATGGTGGATTTTGCCACGCAGTAACAAAAACATAAGACATCATTTCAATGACAACACCTTGCTGCTTAGATCCCTCAGATGTGAAATGAGCAAAGATTTAATGATGGTGACTTACCAACATTACTTGTTCTCTAGATAATTCACTAAAGTTTCCATGATGTATTGGCTTCCAGGTTTAAGCCACAAGAAGCTTGAAATTTATCTCTGGAGCTGAGATTTAGGTTTCATTAACAGTTAAGCCATCGTCTGGAGTGCTGATGTGTTCTGCAATGGGTAACTTGGCTTGTTAGTAACATTAGCAGATTTGTGAGTCCTCAAACACATCCATGGATAATTGTGTTTCAACCTTGTGTTCTTTAGTATAATCCACTGTCTGATAATGGGTAACAGGGTAGATAAGGGAAGGAAATGTGCCAGCAAGATTTCATTCAGTCTTGTACATTCTAGACACAGCTGCTGTTTCCTCTAAGGTGATGGCTGACTTGGTATCTTTTCCTTTAAAACAGAGAAAGCCACGATTGATGGCTGGCAGCTTAATGCGTTTCTTACCAGCCACTCATGGATACCTTAAGATTACTGTAAAGAGATATCACAGGGCAAGGAGCTGCTTTCTGGAGCCATTCTTCTTGCAGTAGTGCAAGTGGACAGCTTTTGTTTCTATCGCAGCCATCATCACTGTTTAAATTAAATAGCGCTCTTTGAAATGTTTTTGACAGAGCCGTTTGCTCTTGATAAATGCAGTTTCACTGAAATCAGAATGTTTCTCCGGGGAGGGTATCAATTTTGGCAACGTTTTCCATGGGAAAGTTAAAAGGAAGCATCTTGGCTTTGTTGAGAGGAAATTTGATGAAGTTGAAGTATTTGGGTTTGACTTCATCATTTTAATGAATGTCTCAATTTTCATTTCTATACCAAGGTTGCAAAGATAGATATTTAATAACACAATTGCATTTGTGTATTTCATTCTTTCTATGCAACTGTAATCATGTGCTCAGCTAATTCTAAATCTAAGAAATCTTGGGGTTTGGGGAAAATCTGACATTTCAGTTTAGCATGAAAACAGATTCTAAATACTGCCATTTCCTATGAGAAATTAGTTCCTGGGTTAAATGCAGACATTATTAATTTCTCAGTTGATCTTTTAGTTCTTCATAGCTCTGCAGCCTTCCAAAGAACTTCCATTGCATGAGAGCTGTTCCCTAGAAAAGATGAGGGTGATAAATATTTGCCTTTCTAAGCCTATAGTAGCATTTCTTCCTCTCACAGCAAGGTAGCCCTGTTTCCTATTGGATTTTTCTCACTCTATGGATCATTTCACTTACAGTAACACCTTATTCTACTGTCTTAGCAATATACTATAATCATAACACTGCTGTTGAAGTAGATTATTTCTATTTTTTATGAATTAAAAAGGTGGCAGAGAAACTAAGATCCAGACTCTAAGACAGTCCTGCTGCTTTGGCTCTAAGACTCTTGCTCTGTCATCATCCTGGTGCACGATCTCACCTTGGATGAAGAATTAACAGTCTTCATTTCCCTGACTACTCTGTGGCAAGCATCAAGCAGCAGTTGTGTGCCTTTCATGGATGACAGCCTATGATGAAAAATCCTCACTCATGTAATTTAAAGGGTTAAGAATCAAAGAGGCAAAGCAGCACCACCAAAATGCCATGCCTTTGATTTAATAAAGAGATAATCCTCTTTCTATTAGCTACGATAATAATGACTCACCAGTAGTAAATGAAGGAATATACACAGAGTGACATCATGTGAACAGCACAGTGTCTGTGGGACTTAAAACGAAGAGGATTATTCCAATATATCAGTTCTGAGCCTAAAACTGGCAAGGATGGATCAGGAGTAAAATTTAACATGAGAAATGTTTATAGAAGCACTAACATGAGAAAGGAATTATATAACTGGAGTTATTAAAAACAATAAGCTCCTACTTCAAAAGCTTTAATTTCAGTAGAATAATATACACCCAAATCAACATAAGGCTGTAATACTATTGAGTCATTCCAATGACATCATGAACCACAAGAGGGGCTGTGCCATGGTTTATTGATGTCTGCAAACCCCACCCCATTCCGTGGATGGAATTAATAGCCTCCATCCTCCACTGGAGACCAGAGACTCATCTGGCCCTGAAATCAGCAGTTAGTCAGGACTGACATAGGTGGAAGGCACAGAGGAGTTACAGCACTGATAGCTCACAAAGCTGAATTTCCAGGCCTTCTGCTTCTAGGTGGCCCATCAATGTGCTTTGTCACAAGAGCTTCCAACTCCTTTATATGGATCAGAGAGCATTTAAAACAAATTATAAACTGTACCAAATTAACATTGTGATTACAGGACCTTACTCTGATTTTTACAGACAAGGGACTTGCTTTAAATTGATTTTATGGGTTTGGCTTGTCCCAGGTCAACAGAAAGATTGCTTTGCTTCCATTAAGTGGGAGCTGGGGAATGGCTGCAAGTAGCCACTTGTCTGACTTTAGAACTAAAATGGTAGGTTTACTATACTGTGAGCAGAGAGAGGTTTCCATAGAGAAGGTTCCCATAGAGAATGATTCAGAGAAAAAGTGGAGTAAAATTCAGATGGGATGTTCAGGCTATACTGTTGTATACAAGGAAAAGGTGACACAAACAACTCCCTGTGCCCCTGATGCAGGCTTGGAAGGGTTTCCCTTTAGCTATGGATGTGCAACAGAACTTGGTCCCACAAAATACTTCTGGAAAATCTTTTAGCCCACCTGTTTCTGTCAGAGTGCAGACACTATCCCATGTGTGTCATGTAGGCTGTTGGGCTAGACACCAGTAAAGTTTTACTCATACTAGGCTTGGATTTAATGTTTTACTATAACAAATAAGGAAACACAATTTAGATCTAACAGGACAAAGCCTGCTTCTATTTACTATCCTTATATTCAGATACTAAATCCTGAATGTCTATTTCTGGTAAAGTGGATTCCAGTGTCAGGCAGAAGAATACCTCAGAGGTCAATGAGATTCACAGTGGTGCCACTTAGGATGGGTCCAGTGAGCCTTGCTTGTGCTGATGTCAACAGCAGCGCTGGGGGGAGGAATCCGCCCTGCTCCATTACTCAGAGGGTGCTGACAGAGTTTCTTTTATGAGGAGTTTTAAATATTCTGGAATCTGCTTCCTACCCTCGTCCAGAGGAGCCCGGATTTGGGGACTTTCCAGGCATGCTGCAAAAGACATCCATTTGTCAGCTATCTGGAGAAAGTAAATAGAAAAGGGAAGCTGGGCTATAGGGACTTCTACCTACACCTTGGTCTTGGAACAGTTTCTTATGCTTTGGAAAGAAGGAATTGTTTGTAAAAGGACTGTCACAGTTTCTGGCAGTTCCAGCAGGTCTGTATTTTCCCTCTGTTTCTCTTGTCTTCCCTACCCACCACTGAATGATGAATGTAGAAATATTTGGTTATCATTCAGTGAGCTGACTTCTTTTGGATGTTGGTCATTGATAACGTAAGTTTCTAAATGCCTGATTCCATCTACTCCACTGTAGTGCTGCAGACAGTGTTAGAAAGGCAATTACTAGATGAAGCCACATCAGTAAAAAGATGGATAAATAAATGAACTGGGAAGAAGACATTGTGGAGTGGAGCTCTAAAGCTTCTAAGTAGGGTCATTTTTCTAATTATAGGATGGTGAGGCCGAAGACTCCAAGTGCCCAGGCAAAGGATGAAAAAAGTATCCAACTGAATAAATAAATCTCTTAAAGAAAAAGATAGTTGTCTGCCAAGAAACTTAATATGAAATGTTGAGAGTGCAGTTCTGAAGGAGATTTAATTGGAGATAGACTCCTAAGAATACGTAAATAGTCTTTCAGTTTCTCAACTAAAAGGAGAAACAGATGCCAGCTCTAAGATCTGAGATCAAATATGAAAAGGACTGAGGCCTCTAAATGTCACTTTAAATGTATATAATTAGATTCTTATCTTGCTAAGAGCTTGGCCAGTGCTTTTCCAGTGGAAGGTATAAACTCTTTAGATGTATTTTACAGCGAATGGTTCAATTGTCTGCTTTAAATGCAGTTTTAAAAGAGAAATCTAGATTTTAAAATGTAATTTAAAATTTTAGGTGGCCTTAAGACAACACAGTGATGTGTCAGTTATGGCTAAAGAGTGTTTTGGCACCCGTTAGTTTGGACCTACTGATGAGGGAGCCAGGGTCTGTGTAGTGTCTGGGTACCCCAAGAGTGAAAAATTCACTGATGACACTTGGACTTGACTGTGATGTTGGTTACAGATAGATCAGTGAATCTGAGTAAAACAAATCAATCCATTTTTAGTCACCTAAGGCCCTATTAGTCAGCTTAGTCCTTACACATGGGCCACCCTTCTGTGGGGTTGGAGGTCAGTCGTAAAGTAGCATATATTTTTGCCCTCCCTGACTTTGGTAGGGACCACCAAGGCAAACACTGAACCATGGAGCAGAAATGAATGTTGGCAGCAGGGGTGGCTCAGTCACTGCCTGACATGGCAATTTTTCATTTCCATGAGGACACTAGATAATTCAGCAGAAATGAGTATAACCCCACTCTGCCTCCAGCAGCAGACCCAGGAGTTTATTTGGTTTGTCTGGGGCAACAGCTCTGACTCCAGTTCTCCCGAAAGCCAAGACATAAAATGATTGTGACATTTCTGATCCAGTAGGAATTTGTAACTACCAGAACATTCAAGCAGCGTTCACTCCACAAGTCACAGGTTCAGGTGGGAGGCTCAGTCTTGCGCTGATTCCGTTCAATTTTGATTACTGCAGTAAATCTGAAATGAACCTGAGCTTTCCAACACTGAGTTTCCAATGATGCCAGCCTGGATTTATGGTTCTGGGAACAAACCATACAGTTTTGCAGAGATTGTGGTGTTGCCATAGAATCATAGACCTAAAGAGTCTAGTTCAGTCCCTCTTGCCTGCTCTGAAACAGAGTGAACCCTACCTAAATACTTTGTCAGATGCTTGTCCAGCCTGTTTTAGGGACCAGTAATGGTGATGTTCATAGAAAAACACTTAGAAAATGGAACTACCCCAGGCCAGCTCCTTTGCTGGTGCACCCAGATGTACCTCAGTGGCAGGCAGTCCTACGTGGCTATGGCCCGTGCATGATGAAACTAGATCTTACTTGCATTAAATGTTTCCATTTTGCTGTTCAAAAACATTTCAGTGAAACAGTTTATACAAAATGATGAGGGGGAAATGGTTGAAGTGAGTCCATTTCCCTTATCTTGGGGAAAAATCTTGGGTTAAAGCTTAGAAAACTCAGTACTTTCTAGTTTTTCCAAAGAAATGTCCTACTGTTATGAAATTGTGACAAAATGTAAAATTCCTCCAAAGCTGAAGCTTTCCAAGCATTCCCAGCAGGTCAGTGCAGTGTTAGAAAGAGGTTTGTACAGTTTCCCTCCCTCCCCTGTTGTGTTGGACGTGCTTCTCACCCATGCTCCAAAGCTGCTCTACAAAGACAAGGAAACAAATGGCAAGTGAATATCATTCTCAGTGAATCCAACAGGAAACCTTTCCATTGCTTTCTGTGCGCCCTGGGGCAGTCCCAAACAGAAAATCAGAGCAGGATAAGGGATGCCTAATTCTACTGGGTTCTTCTGCATGGCCTTCTGTTATCCCTGAATATGAACTACAGCCTTACCAGAAGCACTCCTGCCTCCACTCACTGTCCTCTGTGCTAAGCTTGTGTAAACCCATACCACAATTCCAGTGCTGCACTGTCCATTTTGGAATCGACAACAAACGTTTAGTCTGGCCAGGAGCATATCTGGGAGGGATTTTTATGTCTGTGGGGACAGTAGCACTGACCCTTGTGAGGGTCCTTGTGCGACGGGGCCGGCGCAGACGGGTTGGCACCTCTGCAAAAGCCAAAAGCATCACCTTTGCCTTTGCTGTCTGCCCCAGCACTCAGATCTCCCACACGGTCCTGGAATGTGCCTCTTGTCTGCTACCCGGCTGGCTTGGGAAGTTTTGAAAAGGTTTAATTTAGCTCTCATTTGAGTCCCTTTGTGCTGCCAAAAAATCTGAACTTTGGTTCCAAGCAGAGCTTAGGAATCCTGGTTCCCAGGAGAAAAGAGGAGGGGAGAACAGGGGAGAAAAAGTTGGGCATTTTAAAGGAGAGAGAAAGAGATGACACCAGATAATATGTATATTTTTTCCCCCCTTTTCAAAGGGGGAAGTTGTTTCATGCTCTCATCTGCTTCATGCTGTAGCACAGGAGATGAGTGACCAGCTCCAAAACTTGGATTAACAGCGACACTCGGTGGCCAGCTCTAACCACCCACACTGGGCTTTCCGGAGCCTTGGTGGCTTTGCTGTAGGTGACAGTTCTCTGTCTGTGCCTATTTGACATGTACAGATGTGTAGGGCCAGCCTGTGCTCTGAGCAGCATCACAGTCCTGTGCATTGCTCAGCTGAATCAATACAGTGTTGATAAACCTTGTCGTGCTATTGCAAGTGCAGCAATAGTTGGTGCATTGCTTAGATCCCAAATCCTGGCTCATGAGGATGCACAAGAATCTCAGCTTTCATTTTGCAAATTCCTGGTACTTGTGTGGAAAAGCTTGATAATGTGATCCAAGCAATCCTTAAGGACTTGAATATCTGAAGGCAAATGGAAAAGAGGAAGAAAAAGGAAAATCCAATGTGAGTTCTCTGCTACACATTCAAAATAGCCTCATTACTGTGGAGATCTTGTGGCTGCTCTGCTAGTTGGAATGAAATGAAATGATTTACAGTGTCTTATGATTTGATCTAAATATCCATAATACAGTAGCATAGCTACAGAAATAAGTTCTTTCTTGTAAGAGAAGAACATGTATTAAAGCTGCATTTGCCATTTCCTACTAATCTTTCCTTTTAAACTCTTTTCCACTTTCTCAGTGACATGAGTATATCCAACTACCTCTGTAAAACACAGCAGCTTTGATCTCACTAGCTCAGATAGTCAACATTTGTGAATCTACAGCTATTAATAGTTTGTGGTGCCAATCCCAGTAATTAAACAGACAAGGCAATTCATGTGTGCAAGTAAGGAGCAAATACACAAGGTAGCAGTCCCAGAGACAACGTCTGCAGGAGGATATTTCTTTCCTATCTGGTTATGGCATCTGTTAGCAGTTTAACAACCAGCTGTCAGGGAGAAAACTCTGCGTCTCCTCAGAAGATCAGCAATGGGGCATTTCCAATGATCTTGTTGACCTCAGCTGTCAAACATAATCGTGTTACGACACCAAGCAGTGAGCTGTGTAGAGCTGTCAGCTTCTTTAACACCCAAAGGACGCAATTCTGCCGCCTGCTCACCAGTCAGTGGCACTGCTGATACAGGAGGGTTTCCCCAGAAGGAGTTCTGTATGAATATACTACTGGTAATTACTTTACTAATGGCTGCAGGCAAAGTTATGATGGAAGGAGCAAAATAAAGGCATTTATGTCTAGAGAGAAGAGGTTTCACTGTGAAAGTTATTCGTGCACTGTGGCAGGGGATGCCAGTGGGCAAAGACTGTCAAGTTTTCAAGCTGGCTGCAGAGCAGGATGAGGAGATGGTTCTGCTGGAGATGTCAAAAGATCTTAGGGAGCTGGGGACCCAAATGCCAGGCACATGGGAATGGAAGTTAAGTAGAGAATCCCAACTTGCCTCGTAGAGGTACTGTATATGTGAGGTCCTCTACCACCATGAAATGTAAATTGCAAGGATCCAATTCACAGATGATTATTGGAATCAAACTTTTATACTATAAATTATATGCTATAGAAAATTTAAGTTTATACTTTGGCTGAGAATTGTATTCCCTGCTACTGACCATTTCCACACATGAGAAAGGTTACCTCTTTTGGAAAGGGTGTAAACTTGCATTAGGTAGAAGCCTGACATGCACTGGGGGAAGTTGAACTGCCACAATTATCTGCTGCTGGATGAAAAATAGAGCAGAGAACAAATCTGGGAAGGGAGGGGAATGTGGGGTGTGTGTGGAATAACCGGCTGGGGAAACACGCTGGTCCCTTCAGCTTAACGTTGAACTACCTCATAACTGAAAGGTCTTCATAAAGCAGGAAACCTCAGCCTGAACCAGTTCTCACTACACCAACATAAATAATGACTTTGGAGACCTGTAGTGAAATAAGGCTGAGGGACTTAAGAGGAGAATAGGACCCTCTTGTTAATTAATGAAGAACCCCAATGTTTCAAAGGAGCAGGCAACAATGCTTTATGTTTCCATGTCACTCTTCCTTTGGAGTCCTGAATGCTTCACAAATTAATTAAGCTTCAGAATAAGAGTTTTACAGATTACCAGAATAAGGTGCAAGGGGATTAAACAATTTGTCCAGATTGACAGGGTGAGTGACAGCAGGAGGAGGAGCAGGAGAATGCCCTGCTTTCCTTTGCAGAAGCAGCACCTCATATGATTGGGAGCCCAGTGCTACTCCTGTGTATACCCTGTGCATAAAACTAGTTATAAATTTAATGTTCTAGGATTAAGATTGGCAAATAGTCCATAAAGAGGCCTAAAGTAGTTATATTGGTGAACTAAGCTACTGCACATCACCAGCAGTTCTCAACAGCATATAGTGCTTCTGTGCATATGACTTCAAATAGTGTTTTATAAAGAGGATACTGGTAAGCAAAGAGCTTTCCAAGAAGGGGTGTTCAAAGGTATCACAGTTATGGCTGTATATAGCCCAGACGCTGCATAAATACCACTCACATTTCATGCTTCATTAACTTCTTTTGTAGATTAATCCATGTTTGCACAGAATGCTTTAAACCTATCCGCACTGATCCCATGCATTTACCGCATGCCTTGCAGCTGCGGCTGCTTGATCCGACTCCATTAGCAGTTCTGTGAGCCATAGGATATGAGCTGGCCAGCAGGGATGTGCAATGGGTATGGACAGGGCAGAGAGGTGTGAATTCTCTGATGCCTTACTTGTGATAGATCCATTTCTGCAAAGTCATTGTAAATCACTGTCGTTCTGATCTAGCTTGGTTCCCCATTTCATTCACACTGCCCTAACATACTGACCTCAAGTGCTGTCACACCTGATTAAAGATAGGTGGGTAGAAAAAGGATTGGGTTCAAGTGTAGCTGAACGTCTTAAGTTCATGCTGTGGGCCAGATCTTGAGCTGATGTATTTCAGCAAGGATGTTATTCTATATCTGCTGAAGACATAGCTTCTGGTCTTTGATTAGCCAGAAAATAGCTTCTAAAAACCCTGGGAATATAATATGCTGGGAATTCTTCACAGACTGTTTTTCCATTAGAACTGGCTGCCAGCCTGCTTACGAGCCTGTCTGACATCAGGTATATCTTTCCTAGGAAGTCTCCATTATCTGATACTGGTATTATTTTTGTGCCAGTGATTGAATTACACTATTCTGTTCTTATTTCAAAATGAAACCATTCTAATGTAAAAGCCATGGATGGATAACACCCTCTAATTCAACTGGCTGAAGACACTTCCTCTTGGTTTAACCTAATCAACCTAAAAATTGAAGCGGTCAAGAAACTGTAGTCTGAAAGAGCCCACAAGTTACATGCCAGGGAGCTGATCAGACAGCTGTCTGAGCCAGGGGAAGTAAATACCGATCTCACTCACACTGATCAAAACTCAGTTACATGCTAAAAGTCCCAGGAACGACTTCGATCAGTCGAGGCTGAGCTATCTAACAGCAGCACTTGGCCACGACTGCAAATTAGATCTCACATCTCCATAAGAAAGCACCCTGTCCAACTGGAGCAGTGACTTCAGGAGCAAGGAGTGTTTGGGGATGGTTTTGTCGCTGACTGGAGTTGAGCAGAGACTGATGAGGTGTTATGCTGAGACACCTCAAAGGAACTGAGTTTTGGAAATCCTCAAGCCATCAGGCTGTTCTCAGGGCTGGCTCAAGGGAGGCAGCCCACAACAGGCATGCAAAGTCACTAGTCCCTTTTCAGAAGCATCAGTCTTCATCTGCCTAACAGACGGATTGGGAAATCAGGCTAATGTAGACATATTAGCTGTGAAAAGCCTTGAAAGTTCTACAGATCTAAAAAAGGGACTTATTAGTGCCTGTAAAGTCTGCATGGATAGGGCAGCATTACTTCTTGCCCTGAGCTGCAGAACAGACTGTACTGTCGCTGTTGTCCCCACAACACTGCTAATGATGCTGGTTTTATGAATAGGCATTGGAAAAAGCTGACTGTCATCTTGGCACTGCTGGGACACAGCCAGCCTGCCCACTCGCCCTTATTCTAATAGCACGATGCTCACTGTGAGGTGTTGCTTTTGAGGATGAATTGAGACAGAGAAGGAAATATTTCTTATAGTGATGCAAACTGACAATGGTTTGGTTCAACTTAGAGCAACTGTGCTCTAAGTGATTTGGGAGCCAGCCTGAATCAGTTTGAGCTACTTCCACAGCTTGTTCTACACACATTGCTCCTGGTGTTATCTCTTAACATCATCATGAGGTAATTTATTAAATACTTGACTTTGCTTTGCAGTTAGAGACCATGAAAGTAGGAGCTCCCCTGGAAACAGGTTAAGAATGACTACAGCACATTAGTATGACCACATTGTACTTTGATTCTAGGAACATGTAAAAGGTATTGGTAATCCACCACTGGAAACTGAACACACTGGGATGCATTTATTCAGGAGATGGATTCTTTCGTATTTCTCTCTTACCTTCTCCCACTCATCTTACCTGGGACTCTCATCCTGGGACTCTGATGAGGACTGTAAAAATACATGTGTTGGCTTTGAGAGGCAAAATGATTCCCCCCATCTATGATGATAGTAACATTGACTAAAAGCAAATGAAACGGGTGGCATTATGATGTCAGGAGGATCAGAGCCAAAGGTGGTTTTCTGAACGAAGACTCTGCATGAATCTCCCCAGACTGCCCAGCAGTCAGGGAGATTATATTCTCAACTGTTAGAGCTGTTTACACATACCAGCCAGCACTGACTGCCTCTTTGTGGCAAGTTGTTTACATGAATTTATTTTGGGAAAATTCCATTAGACGGGACCAAGTTTTCTTCATAAATCATTGAATTTAGCTTGTGTCCTGATAAAATCTGGTTAGTCACTTATTCTTCTGAGCGGCGCTTAGTTAGGAGTGCTCATTATTTGCAAGGAACAACTTACATGGGTAATATAAAAATATTGGATTGCCTGTGGCTGTTTTCAGTGGTGGATGTTTTACTCTGCTGGGAAAGAGGTATTAGAAAATGACCCTCCTCACCAATTCATCTAATAAAACAAAGCACTCATTAACTACAGTCATAGACCTAATGCATGCTCTGCATTTTGCTAAGTTAGCCAGCCAAAATCTCCCAGCGAGACCCTGAAACCACTTTGAAAATGCTCCTGCAGATGTGTTTGCTGTAATCTGTATTGCTGTGTCCTCTGGAGCAGTAGGGATCTGGCTGGAGATGTTGCTGCAACTGCAGTGTTTGGCTTCTCTTATTCAAAGAAGAATCGATGCTGTTGGACTGAGCTGCAGTGTCCTCATTTCATGCACTAGCAGAGAGTGAGTTTTCACAATTTACCACATCGTGGGAGGGATGGAGAGAGGTTGAGAGGACACAAAATTCATTCCTTAGTTTTGAACAGAAACTTATTCTTGCTTTGAACTAGCAGAGGCGCTTGCTCTGCGATTTCAGGTGAACATAAAAAATGTGTGAACAAATCTAATAACCTTAAAATTCTGTAATTTATAAAGCATCTTTCTGCCTCTTTGTGACTTCTTTACTAGTATTTGCTGCAATGCATTCATCTGCATAGTGTATATCAACGCTATTCAAAGATGCATTTAAAAAAGGCCTGAAAAGCAAAGCTGGGCTCTAGATATCAGTTTTAATACAAACTTCTGGCACATTCAGACCCAGGATTTTGGTTGCTTCATTTCAAGTAAATGGACCAGGGTCAGATTCTTTGTCAATACAAGTGGAATGACTTTTTTTATAATGAACTGTCTGCATCAGTTTACACTAACATGGAACTTGACACCTTGCCATCAGATGGAAGGTGGCTTTTCATCCTCTAAATTCACACAGACGTATTAATCCAACACTGAGGTTTGGCATAATCTCTTCATTTTATATAGCACGTTTCTTGTCCAAGTGCCTCACAAATATCAGTGAAACGCAGCCATGTCTGGTAGGGAAGTTAGAACCATTCCACAATGCTCACTAAAGAAGGCAACTTAACGCCTCCTTTTATTAAAAATAACATTAATTCAGAGAACCACAGCTTCAATTGTGTTGGAAATACTCAGTCACTCAGCCTAAACGGCATGAGGCTCAGTTAATGAGGTGTTTAGCTGCTCCTTCCAGAGCCTGTACCTCTGCTTCAGGCAGTCTCTGTGTCTCTTGGATGAGTCTAGATTTTTACCTTGAATTAACAATTTGCACTTAAGAAGTTGTCTTGAGGAGATTGCAGTTCCCATAAAGACAAACTGATCATGCCTTGTGCAAATAAGGCTGCTCCCAATGAAGTTAAATGAGAGTAAAGAGTTGGCAATGATGTTGCTAATTGCTGCAAGCAGTGTTTTGCTATGGAAGAAATATTTCTGATATTTGACATTTTTGGTGATGTTGAATTCTTTATTCTATTCTTTGTATCTTCACCTTCACCAGGAAAACCTCATATGCAGGATATTGCATCTGCAGTGTGTCTCAGTCCTAAAAACAGGTCCTCTGAATAAGATCTCTCTTTGTGTGCAGACAAAGCAGATGAAGATTTAGGCTATATTCTCAAGAGAAAGGAGGAAACACAAAACCTTCTAGATAACAGGAAAAGGCAAGGATGGCACAGGTGGTTTGTAGGTTACTCTATGGATTAATTCAAATAATTCAATAAGGTCAGATAAAGAGGATTTAATGGTTGGGAAAAGACAGACTGGCAGAGCTGGAGTCTGGATGTTCACTGCCAGCGCAGACAAGGGATAAATACATCGTACCACTCCTATGAGCTTCCTCCTTGCACACCATGCGGCAGATGCAGGTTTCAGGGCTGCTGTTTACCTCTGCAGGAGCAGTGGCAGCAGTGGGTATTAAGTAGAAAGTGAGTTCCACATGTGCAGATCCAGGTGAAGGCGTTTCCCCTGCTGCAAGCTGCCACACTGCTGCTCATGTTCAGGACTTCCCTACATGAGAAACAGCTTTATTTTCCAGCTTGGGTTCCTGAAGGACTCTCTCAGCAACCTTTCCCTGAGAAATGCACAGAATCAGCCTACTTCTCAGCCAGCTCAGCCCTGAACTCTGCTTGTTTGGGCCAGTCGACTTCAGGAGCTCCCCAGCCACATCTGAGCATTTGAGCATCCCTGGAAGAACAGATGTTGCTGAGGTCAAAAACTTGGGTATGAATTGGACCCCAAAAGAGTACACATCACACTTTACTTTCACTTAGCACAATGTGGGAAGTTCTTGAGTAGCAACAAGCTTCAGGCCAAGCAGTTACTTCATTTTTTTTTTTTCCTCTCCCTTTATTGATTGTTTGCTTTTAAAAACAGATTGGCACATCCAGTGATCATGAAAGCCCTGGATGGATCCAGTTGTAGTGTGGGCAGGATTTGCATGAGTGCCTCTACAGAGCTCTGCCAAGCAGCACTTTTGTCCTGGCCAATTCCTTCCCTTCCAAACCTTGGCCTCTCCAATGCAGACACTACCACGTCAGGAAGAACTGAGACGTATTATTAGGTGGTTTTGAGCTGTGGATGCTTGCCTACAGAAAATGCTGTGCTTGCTTTCTCCCTGACCAGACACAGCACTTACGCTAGGCTTCCAGAGGCAAGACTAAATGTGACTAATATGGAAAGGAAATGGTGAAGAAGGGCCATATTCACACCACTTGCCAAAATATGCCCTGTGGCGAGGGCCCTGCCATGGGGAGTTCCAGGGGATGTTGTGCTTTCTAGAGCATTAGGCAATGATGTGGCTCCAGTCTGTCTTGGGGATAGGATTCCCCTTGCTGGCTGAACATGGAGGCCTCTATCTTTACTTAGGTTGCTGTGCTGTGCCTATCTCTACAGTGCCCAAACCCATCCCTGGCTAAGGGCAGAACCTGCAAATTCTCTTGCTTCCAAAGGACAAAGGGGACCATTGTGGCCTCCCCTAGCACAGAGCTGGTAGGTGGAGTAGATCCCGACTGTTATTCCTTGACAATTCACATGCACACATGCTGGGGCTCCCCATATCAAGGGGCTAGGCAAGGTCTGAAAGGCGGTGTGTCTAGTGACCAGAGATCCAGAGAACCTGGTTTCTACCTGGCTCTGTCTGATTTTCTATGCGACTTCAGGGAAAACCACTTGGCATGTTTGTTTCTCTTCGCCTTGTTTGCCTTTTACATGATGGTAGAGCACTATCATGTAATTGCATGCACTTGAGGGGGCTATGGTGTTATAAATGATGAGGCATTGAAGATCATGTTCTTCCAAGCTGGAAGATCTCACACTAAAATGAGCAAATGCAGAGACTGGAGGGGTTGGATGTTACCCCAATAGATAGCAACTGTTAACTGATTAAAATTACAAGATTAGGGAAAACTTTAGCTTCCTAAGAACACCCAAAGTGAGGATAGGTATGCGGAGGAAAGCTGTCTATCAACCAGAATGCAGAACTCACAGAAAACAGTTTCCCCTATGCCTAAAGGCAGGGGCTATAAAATAGATTTTTTTTTCCCTTCACAAATCATTTAAACATAAGTAAGAAATCAGTAGCTCCCTCTTCAGAAGCACCCTAAGGAATAAAAATGCAGTGAATCATGGGTATTTTATTACTAGTCTGTGTGTCTATCTGATGGCAGGCATCAATGGCTTTCCTTACACAGGCTGCCCAGGGGGATAGAGGAATGTAGGGAATAGCTTACTAGTTTCTGTGTCTGTCTAGTGGCAGAAATCCATGTTTTCTTATAGAAGACACTGTGGTAATGCACGGGCAGCATTTCAGTGCGTGTGCCTGGCTTTCTGGTGGCAAAGCACAAAGTGGGATTGAAATGCTGCCACTCACGAAGCGCCTGCTGTGCCAGCCAGGCACGATCAGCACCGGGCAGTAGAGACAGGAACTTTCCCCCTGCAGATCTGTTAAGGGTAGCCAAGGACAAATGTTAGGAGATGAGGAATGCTGGAAGGGGAATATCCAGTTTAATAATAGATACTGATATAGGGGCTTGTTCTGCCTTATGGGAAGAAATGTTGGCAGAAAGTTAGTGGTTGACACTCAGGTTAGGGTGGAAGTGCTATAAGGTATCAAATGCTTTCATTGGTATGTCTTACTGCTTTCAGAGAGCTGCTTCTGTGTGACTCTTGACAACAGTGCAAACCAGGAAGGTCCCAGTACTTGGCTCCCCACATAGTCTAAGGTTCACAAGCAAAAACAGGGGGTCAGAGAGGACCAAAGCCAGCTGGTCCCAGAGGAAGACATTTCTTACCCATGTTGCCAAGTGATCCCAGTTATAGTGTTTGTATTTTATCTGCTCACTCTTTAGAAAGGGACTGACTACCAGGCCATGAGCATCACCCAGTGCAGCCCATAATATCTACCTGAGCTTTAATACTTCAGATAGAAAGTTAGCCACGTCACATCTACACTGGAGACCACAGGGAAGAGTAAAGATACACTGGGTAACTTCAAATAAGCTGGTGGGGACAGAGAGCACTCCAGCTGAACTGAATGGGGTAATGTACCAAAAAGCTGGTTAAATTGGCCTAATTGCTTTGTACTAACCCTGCTTTCTGCTGCTAGCCTCAGGTTACTGTGGGAGCTAGGTGGTTTCAAGATGGCTCTCATGTCTGTGCTTTACATCACAGCATGACACCCAGACGCACACCAAGTCTTGATTTAAAGACTGTAAGTAACAGGAGTCTTGTTCATCCCTAGATAAGATACCACAGTGATGAACTGCCCTCACTGTTAAAATTGAGCATGTTATTTATTATCATAGACCAGTCTATACTAATAACATTCTGATCTTAAAGGGAAAGGGTTTCTAAACACCATGGCTGGTACTCTTAAACCTCTTGGCTGCTTCTGAAGATTGCTTTTTCCTGATAATAACAGTGCTGCAAGATCTAAGGCAGGAAGAGCTGCTCGCTCCTCAGCTCGGTTCACACTTCTGTTCATCATTTCCTTATAGCAAAACATCATTTAAAAAACAAGCGGTATAAAATGCTGTTCCTGTAGTGATTTATTTTGTTTTCCCGGTGGCTGGAGACACGATGTTCTCCCAGCCCCTCGCAGTGGTTGTGAGCGTTTGGCCTGGCTGTTTCTTGTGGAAAATCATAAAAATATTTGGTGAGCAGAAGAGAGATGTGAAGTGCTTTGGTGGTCTGATCAGGGAGGGTATGGAGAAAGGCTCTGTGTTTTGTTTTGAACGAAATGACTGCCTGGATCCTTTACTGATGGCAGAGACACCCCAAACTGCAGCAGAGTTTGGTATTTTTCTTCTAAATCATTATTTTCATTTAGGATGCTGGAATGTTTGGCGTGCACCTCCTCACTGGTATGTTTTCAGTTGAAACGACTTTCTGGTGTTTTGGTGAAGGTAAATAAGCATCCTGACAGGGCAACCCTTGGAGCAGGCCAATAGCCAAGGCCAGCTGAAATTTAATGAGGGTGAGTAATTCCCAGTCTCACAGGAGATCAGGAGACATGGGCAGTGCGTCTGAGTCAAAGGGCTGGAAACCAACCTCAGTAGGCTTTGGATGAGGAGAGTAAGAGAAGAGCTGGCCAGCTGAGAGAGGAAGTTGTTAATGCTTCAGCAGTAATTGCCTGGGGGTAAAGAAGCTGTAATCAAAGCCTATTAGCACCAGAAGTATAACTTACCCAATGTCATCATATATGGAATTAGAGGTATCGTTCCAGTGAAGACATGCGTCATGAATTCAGTTTTAACAAGAAAACCAAATTTTGCTACACTTTCCAGACCTTTTGGTCTGTGCTGGTTTTGAAAGGAAAAGGAAAAAGTCCAGAACTCTTTCATAAATACATTGAAATCAATAAATGTGAAAGCACAAACTTGAAAAGATCTATCACTGAAATTATGACAACTGAAGCTTAAAATATTTAGCTACTCCCTATCGAATTAATGCCTACAAAGAATGTTTGGAACTACATGATCTTTAAGGTCCCTTCCAACTCTAACAATTCTATGATTCTATGACTTGCAGATAAACTATACATATCCTAATCACAAAATGAAGAAAATGGCAAAAAATAACATCTACTGTAAACCCTCTGGGATATGGCTACTTTCATAGTGGTACGTGGATAATAATTTTATGAATAGCCCTAAGTCACTTGTGGCCCAGGCATGGTGCTACTGTTACCAGCATTGGTTTTGGTGTCATCATTGCAGTGATCTAAAATATCATCATGCTGCTTCTTGGACACCCTGTAGGAGAGTCTTTGGATCTCAACTCATCCTAATTTACTCTGCTTCTGTTATATGTGCAAAGGTAGCACACACATGGTAATCGGGTGGCTAAGGAGCCCAATTCCCCTTTGGATCTTTCACTGCTGACTGAGGAAAGCATTGCCCCACAGTGTCATGACTCTTTCCATGAAGTGATGTGCAGGGAATTGCATAGGGAAGTTGAAATTCCAAGTTGGACGTTCAGACCTTCATGTTTGTACCAGTTGTAGCCCAGAAAGAAGATGTCTTGGAGAAAGTAGGAAACTTGCAACATGCAGCCAATGTTTTGTCAATACTTTATGGACAATATTCCGTATCGACCCCTTCTCACTACAGTCCACACTTTCTATCTCCAGCTAATGTATATGCATACACATACGTGTTTTGATTTGCCACTTCATTTAACTCCTCTGTGCTAGGAGAAATACTAATATTTATTTCAGAACACTGTAAAGCTTTTCTGCTGCAATGTCTGCTTTCTGATTCCAGGAGAACACTATCATGTGAAAGAACCTATTCAAAATCCATTGCATTCCCGTCCTTTTAATTTATGCAGTCAGATTTATACTCTACTTCACATATCAGTTCTTGTCTGCTCTTGAGCTCATTTGCTTTCATAGCAGACGGAGCTGCTAAAGTGGCTGCATACATACCAGCCTCCTTACACTGGAATGATATTGTCCCTAGGTGGGTTTCCTTATAATTGCCACAGATCCTCCCAGAAATTCTGGCAGAGCACAGAGCACATCACAAGTTCAGCAAATGCGAGACCATCAGATGATAAAAGCCTGTTTGTGCTGCTCTTAACTCAGTAGGAGCAATAGCTGATTCTTCACATGCCCAAAATGAAATTAAGGGGGGTACTCAAAGAGGTTGTGGTTACACGGTCACTTTAATCTGGCAGAAATCTGGCTGCTGCTGAAAGGGGTTGTTCCACTCCTCTCCCCCCTCTTCCTCTGCACCCAGTCACTCTTTTCACCCACTCTCGTCTGGCACCAGTGTTGCTACGGCTTTGGAACAGACCTGATCCAGCTGAATATCGGCTCTATCAGCTGTGTGCTTTGTTTTTCTTTTTTAATTAGTTTCTGAGGGTGGCACAGCCACATGAATGCTTGCGCTGGTGTAAGAGAGCACAGAAATGAGTGTCTGGGGGAAGAGGGAAGAACCACTTTTTCAGTAGCAGCCCAAAGGGCCATTGAATGATGGCCTGATTAGACTAGAAGCATCCAACCCACACAAGCGAAACTAGGTAGGATGTGAACCTCTCACATCCCTTGGTAACTCCTGTGCCCCTCTGTCATAAGCACCCTCCTGCTTCCCAATAGCCACCGTACACTTGTGGTTTCCAGGCACTCCTGGTCCTGGGAATCCTCTGTCCATCTCTTCAGCAGCAAACACATTATCTGTGTTGCCTTGTTTCTCAGCTTGTGACTTCTACAATCCCACAGCAGCCCTGCTCCCAGCATGTCAAATTAATTCCCATCTCCTGTTTGTTCTCGTTTTTTGCCTTTCCCCACAATGTGCATGCCATCCCAAACTTTTCCACAGACCAGTCAACCAAATTAAAACAACGTATTTTTCCAAATTATCTAAACAATGAACATTTCAGTTCTGAGACCCAGCCCAAAGATCCTTTCCCAATCCAGTGAAATATTGTCCTAGTTCTGCTAGGCTTAGGGGCAACACACAGTATATATACAGCTGAGTTATCCCAACAGCAGAGCAGTGCTTCAGTTGTGGCTCCTGGGTTTCCTCCTTTCCAAAAGAAGCAATCCGTGTTAGCATTGTGCTTGGCTCCGGCTGCGTTCCCTCCTTGCCGCCTGGCTGCCGCGGTGCACGAGGGGTGCCAAACCAGAATTCCTCAGCTCCCCTTCCCAGCCCACCCGTTCCCCACCCGTCTGTGTGGGAATGGGGAGGGACAGTGCTGGGACCTGCTGCGCCAGCAGCCAAGGTAGGAGAAGAGAGACAGAGCTCCCAAACTCTGCCAGAGGAGAAAACTCCTCATCCCCGCTGCTCAGAGTGGGCAGGTTCAAACCCATTGGCAGCAATAATTCCTGGAGCATCTGTGACTTTCTTTGCTGTGGTGTACACAGCCCTTGTGTGCAGCACATCTGCACAAGAGCAGAATGTGCTGACAAAAGGGAGCACAGAACCCAGTAACAGAAGAGAAAAAGCAGGATCATCCTGGAAAGACACAGATCTTCCAGGTCAGTGTTTTCCATTTGCTCATGCTTGTTGCAGTCTTATCACAGAGCTGATGATCACTATTTGTGGTTATATGCACCTTCTGAATGAAGTTGTCTGGTACAGAACAGCTCAACACCACAGCTTTCTTCATCCTCTGCCATTGTTTCAGTCATAGTGGGTGAGAGTCTGTGACACCTGATAGCAGTTAGTATCACTGTGTCTGCAAACCAGCCCATTCAGTCAGGGTAGGAGAATCTGGGTGTAAACTGTTTTCACTGATTTGCTGTATTTATTCCCCCTGCTGCAGTAGAGGCTGGTGCCCGTTGATCAGTCCAGGTTTAAAAGAAATGAAAATCTGGCCATTAACAACTTAAAATCCCTTACTGGAGAAAAAAGACGAGATTTTATTTTCAGATGGAACCTCCAAAATGAGTTTGCTGGGACTTGCCATGAGGAGTACTATTGTTCCACTAAAATCTGGGCCGATGAGAAACACTTGCACTATTAGGGTAAAACTTAAGGTGACATTAAGGCTTTATTGTAACTGCATTCTGAGATAAATTATACACACAATTTAACAAAGGATTCTATGAAACAAACTGGAGGTTCCTGCAGAGAAATATCTTCATGGTTTGACTCGAAACCCAGGGGAAAGATGCTTAACTCCTTTTTCACTTAGGGGAAAATGTGCTTTTTCTTGCTTTTGTTTTCCTTTTATTTTTTGGTAGTTTGAGATGGTTTCTATTTCTCTGACTTGCTCTGGTCTGTTCCCTCCCTGCTCTTGGAGCTCTTTTCTATTTCTTTGTCTCCAGAAAAACATTGCATTTGTATCATCTCCAGAGAGGTCACCGGAGGTACATTGAGTGCACGCTGGATAGGTTACACATCTGGTTTATATCCTCCTCCACTGAGCCACTTCACATCCCAGAATACAGCATTTCTGTATTGTTGCCATATATCAAAACACAGACGCACAGACGGTGGGGCTAGATAGGCACAGCTACATCAGACACTTCCCCGTTAATTCCATTCAATGAATTTAAAATAGCCACTCTTCTTGGAAGCACAGCTCCCAGTTCTTGAAGTAGAAGCAATATCAGACTGAAGAACTGTGAAACACAGCATAAACTTCTGCACCAGAAGGGTTTTCTTTTCAATGGTCTTTTGGCATTTGTGTATAAAATGAGTGGGAGACTTGTTTTAAGGATAGAAAAAAGAAATTTCTACTTAGAATTTGTGGCAGTCTCTCATTTTTCATGGTATGGACTGCAACAGAGACTGCCATACTAGTGATTCTTTGTAGGTTCAGGGGCTTCAACAGAGGAGATTACGTACGTCCTATAAGTGACCCAAGGACAAACCTAAGAAGGTGGCAGATGTTTGATGCCTTCAGACTGGCATCTGCTGCCCACTCATCTGCTCTCCTCTTATGAGACAGGGCGAACCTTTCTTGGTCAGCACAGGACAATAGCTCTGGAGGCAGAATGTAAGGATTGTGCCAACAATAATCCCTGTGGCACTGACTGTGGGCCAAGAGACCCTCAGAGCACAGGAGGAAATACTTCATGCTGCCTTGGGCTTCTCCAAGTCTGGCACCACCTCACTGTGGAAGCATTTTGTGCCATAAGCAGGTTTGGTTTGGCCTGTTACCAGCAACAGAAACTTCCTTTGGGTTCACCTGTCAGTTTGCATGAATCTTTGCTCAGATTTCGTGGTGTTCAGGCTGGTGCAGTGACACAGGCCAGGCAGGGTTACAGCCATCACCCGGTGTGATGGCCTGGTGCGATTCCGAGGCAAGCACACAATGTTAGTGGACTGACTGATGGGCTGGCAGAGTGACAGCCAAGCAGTGTGCTGGGCAGCCCCAGAGCAAGCAGGTTCATGAGGAACCCCTTGGCACTGCAATCACGCAGTGAAACTGCAACGTCATGAGGGAATCAGGCATCCCAAGGATCAGCTCTTGTCATTGGAATCTCTGCTTCTGTGAGTACTTGGGTTTGCAAAAACATCTCTCTGTGTGTTCTGAAAGGTGTGGCAGGAACAGGAGCTGGCTCAGGCAGCACATGGAAGAGGGGCAGCACCCACTTCCCATTGTCTCCATCCATCCTCCCATGCATACCCCAAACGTGTGTGCACACATGCACCCACACACACCCAGTTTCACTTTGATTTGTCCCTGGATTGAATTAAGCTGAAGGATCAAAGAGCAAAGTGGGGACACTGATTCCACACAGAGCAGAGGCAGGGACTCTGCTCTCAGAAACCAGCCTGGTGTTCATCCCTGCTGGCCTCACCTGATTCAATCAAAGTACAGCCAAAGGTCTTCTGTTTCCAGCCCTAGCTCGCTCCCATCGCGTCCCCCTCAGCTTTCTCCTCACCTGGGCTCTTTCCAACTTTGTCCCATGTTCTCCAAATTGCCAGAAAGTATAACTCATTTTTTGCCCCCTGGAGTTGGCATTAAAGCTGGAAGCAGACATTTCTGTCTGGTCAGGAGGGGGGGAATATCTGTTCCAAATGCTTTTGAAATAGGCACATCAAACTTTATGACACTCCTTTTAGAATAGTGGATTCTATTTTCTTTATATAAACTTTGGTGGAGCAATTTTCCATGCCCGCATATATGCAGACTGCTTTATTCCAGGGCTTGGGGAGGTTGGCTCTCTAGTAATTGAGCCGTGCACAGTTTCTCAACGTGAGCTTGCATTTTTGGAAGCATTACATCTTCAATTTTAGCTTAAAGTTCTATTGAAAGTCTGGCTGTTAATAAATAATGATATACAGTTATGGAGCTTTTCAGTTTAATGCAAACTCTCAGTGCTAACTTAAGTAGAATTGGGATACTTTAGTTGCTGGTTCATTATTCCACCCTAAACATTTTAGGATGGTTGAAGTGATGTATTTATAGTTGCTAAGTACCCCAGCCTAATGGCAATCAATCTGAGCAATGACATGCATTGTTCCTGTGATAGCAAACGTGATCAGAAGGTGATGTTTGTCAGTGGTAAAATCTGGTCCTGAGGCAAATAAGTGAACAATGTCTGCATGCTAATGTTATGGTAAATGCTGATCTCCCTGATTTTCAGTAACCACTACAATTCCCTGCAACATCTAATCAGCTTTGTCACCACACGGGTGAACACAGCCAGTGCAGTTCACAGTTAGTAGGTTGGTCTATATAGCAACATTCTATGGGAAGACATTTGTATGCTGCTTGCCGTTAACAGGACCTGACTTTCAAAGGGGAGCATTCAGCACTTCTGTAACTGGATTCCACAAACATAAGGAAATTACCCAAAAGCACATAAGCTAATACATACCTGGTATCTTTTGTAGTCCTTCTCCACAGATAATGCTCTGTAACATCTCTTACAGGACAAAGCAGAAACACAAAGGTGAAAATAAATGAGACACACGTGTGGGCTTAACCTGGAGCAACAGTGAAGGAAAAAGTGACCTTGCTGTCATTGTGTATATTTCCTTGTCTTGTTTAATTTAGGAGTCATGTTCTAAAAGAGCACGTTTTGCTGTTTCTGTTGTCCCTGTGATTTACTGTGTGTAGCTCTGAGCTGTAATCCATTTCTCCCTCTGCTCCAGCGCGTTGTTCCGGGCACGTGTGTGTCCTGTTGCTGACAGCCTGGAGCCACAGGTGCTATTCACTTCACTCCTGAGAGAGTGTGGTTTCAACAGCAAAGCTGCTGATGCAAATGGAGCAGAATTAAAAGCTTGGTACTAAATTAATAAATTAACTTGTTGGCATCAACATTTGCCATCCTGGTAAGTAGGAAATAGATGAGCAACTGAAGTGATGGAAGTGGCCTCCTCCTACCCTGTGGCAGCCATGAATTTCAGATATACAGGATGATTCCTTCTCAAAGCAAAACTGAAGATGCGTCAGCACTCTGAGTGTGTAAATATGCTGCAGCCCTTAGTGAGCCCAGTCAGTCTGTCACCCATGCTAGAACCATGCCTCCTCTGGATGGATCCCAGCCAAAGTGTAAGCAATGCCCTCTGTTCAGGGCACTGTTGGAAATGTACTGCTGGAGTATTTTGTTTGAGGGGAACCCCTCCTTCTTTCTGGGGTGGATAAAACACTGTGAGTACCTCTGGGGTGAGTCACCTCTAGGTGCAGCTGGAATGATTGGTAGCCAGGCTGACCGGTGGCAGAACTAAACCCGACAACCACAGTACACAGCCTTAGACACATTAGTAGTGTTGGGTAAGAAAGCTTTAACCTCCCTGGGCAGTTTAACCACAGCTGCAGAATTTACCAAGGAGGAGGCTTTGCAGCTGATAAAAACACCTTAACCCACATGGAAGTATCCCCAGTTCACTAAAGCTGATGTGGAGAAGAGAAATGAGAGGGTCCAGTTCACACTTAAAGCTTGGAGTAAGGCAAGGGAGACATTTCTGACTCTGACTCCATAGTCTATTCCATCTATGAGTGATTCTTTCCTGAGGCTGGTCTGGAGAGCTGTGGCTGATACAATCACACATAATGAGTTCTGTAGGCATGCACCAAAACAGAAATTGGCTTGCTATCAGCTGCAGGGATTTTAGTCTTTGACTCTTTCTGTGGTCGTTCACTTTGCTGAAAGTCATTAGACTGAAGGGCCTCTGCAGAAACGCTGTTAGCCCAAAGCCATATTAATATTTAAACTGTTTTTCCCAAGCAGTGCCACAGCTGTGCAGTGTGAAATAGGAGACATTTTTCTCCCTTTCCCTGAGCAGCATTAAAGCACCTAATGATAAACAGGGATGAGTGAAAAGAACGAAGTTTGGGTGTTGCGATAGCTCATCTAAATAGCAGTTAACAACCCGCTGTAGATTTGGAGTGAACAGAACTTTGTGTATCACTGAAGCGCCCTCAAATGTTGAGGACTTGAAACCCAATTTCTCTGGGCAGAAAGTGTTCTTGAAAACCTTAATTTCTGCAGCTGGGATGCTGAAATGCGATTCAGATCCATCCACTGCTGAAACCTAAGCTTAATTTCTGTCATTTTGAGTACATTAAAATATCTGTAGATATAGACATACATAGGAATAAACAGATGCAAATCTATTACATTTATGTGATTTGCTTTGAAATGAAGTTTGTTGCCTTTGAGCCTAAAATTGTGGCTTTCAAATTGGGAAATGAATAAATGAACATGCCTGGATGGCAGGGCTGAATGAAAGCAAGCTCTGGCCTACCATGGTGTGCCGTGCCACTCTTGCCTTCAGGCTTTAGCCTGGCCCTCCTTGGAGTTGCCAATAAACGTCAGAACTGGAAAGGACAAGGTATGCTGTGTTTGGAACTGCTCCCTCCCTAAGGCCATGGGCAGAGTCTGCTGTACCCAAGTCATATTTCAAGCTTTTCTTTGTGTCCATGGGGGCTAGAATCATGTTTTCTAAATGGAAGAGGAGATTCTGATTTCCTCATGTGACTCTAGGAGATAACCAGTAGCAGTTCCGGCTTGACCCATCCCAGAGAGTATTCTTAATGCCAATCTGTCATCCCCTTCTGTGTTAGCAAGGAAATGAGCATATTCAGGAGTTACCAAAATCGTATTTGGTGACAACAGAAACAAACCTGTGTGAGTACCATGTACCATGGCCTCTTTACTCCTGTGGAAGGCTGGGATTCACTGGAGGACTTCCATGGGCAAGACTCACTCATATTTTACAGAATGAGGCCCTTACTATTTATTCTTTTTATCATATTTTTAAATTATCTCTTTTTAGGCTCAAGGCCCCTGATTCTTGTGAATCACAGCATTCAGCTGTTGTGCAGCGTGAGAGTTTCCTCCACAGTCACCTATTTGAAATGCAACTCATACAATAATATAGGATATCTGTAGTGTAAAATAGTGCCGGTAGATAATACAGGACAGGATGGTATAGAATAACCTATAGACTAGAAAGAAACCAAATCTACAGCTGCACAGTACTGCTGTAGACAGTTCCTGATACGTACGGTTTTTGGCCACAGGTCTAGCTGGTGTGTGAACCAGTATGATACTCTTTGTTTGCTGTGCAGAACTCTGTCCTTATTTAGCCCTAACTACCTGTCAGTTGCTTTCGGGAAGCATTTGCTTTGTGAACGTTTCAAAAGTGTGGGGAGGGTTGAAGTCATTGCAGTTTCATTTTTAGAAAGGTGAGGAATCCAACATCCTACTCTGGGTAGGGCCCTTTGATGGGTCAGGCTGCTGCATGAATGATAAATATACCTGCAGACTTGGAGTAAGTATTCAACGGCATGTACCTAAGGTATAAAGGAGTAAATTTTACACAGGTTGGCCACAGAGGCCTTGTCACTTCCCAGTAAATTAAAGAGTCCTCCATTGGACCTGTAAATTTCTTGCACTAGTCTTCTCCCATGACTACAGAAACAGCGGTTTTGACGGACTGTTCCATTCCCTGCAGATAACAAGAGCCCAGCGCTGTTCCTGTGCGTGCCATGGCACCAATAAATTGAGCACAAAACCTCTCTGTGGCGTTTGCCATGGCTGACACTCTGTGTTAGTCATTCCTTTATACTGCTGCGGTTTTTACCCAGAACCTTGATCAGTCTTTTCCAGGAAAAACATGCTCTGCTGATGACTTACAGGCAACATAGAGAGGAAGGCCATGCTATAAACCTGGATTAATTTCCCACTTCAGATGTGTGTGAGGTAAAACTACCTTCTTTGCTTAAAATCCCGTGGGTTTACATACTTTTCTCATGAATGTCCAATCTTGCCCATGATTGCAGAGGGTTTCCTGGGGGAATGGATCCATGGTGTGCTCTGCAAGGAATGGAGACTTCTTGCCTGGTGCTGTGCTTGTGAAACAATCCTTCAATGGTGCAAAGAGCAGGTGGGAATGAGCTGGCGCAAGAAGGGAGAGCTCTGTGCAGCTGAGTGGGTGAGGCCAAACCATGCTGGGAAGGGACTCTTCATCAGGGACAAGCAGTAGCGGGTTAGAACTTAATCAGGGGAAGTTTAGATTGGATATAAGGAAGAAATTCTTTCCTGTGAGGGTGGTGAGGCACTGGAATGGGTTGCCCAAGGAAATTGTGAATGCTCCATCCCTGGCAGTGTTCAAGGCCAGGTTGAACACAGCCTTAGGTGCCATGGCTAATTGTGAGGTGTCCCTGCCCGTGGCAGGGGGGTTGGAACTAGATGACCTTAAGGTCCTTTCCAGCCCTAACTATTCTATGATTCTATGCGCTGTGAAGGATCTGCCACATCCTAGTCAAGATCTGCTTGTACAGGAAAATGTTGCTATTGCTCCATGATTGGAAGGCAAAGATTCTCCATCCCAAATGTTCCACAGGCACCTGCATAGCTGTCCGGGTAGCAATGGACAAAGATGCTGCTAAGTGAAATTCAGAACTTCATAAGCACAGGATGCTTTGCAACCACAGGAGTGAAATGTTCAAAGTATCATGAACACAGGTGTCTGAGCAGGAAAACAGCCATGTCAGTGCTACACAATTGTTCTTTCTGCATAATTACTGAGGATCTGATTTTGAGAGAGTTCAGTGGCAATTTTTGTAGACTTCATGTCCCTCATAATCCATGGCAAGAAATGGACACTGGTAGAATGCCTATTTTGAGACTCTTCTTTAGGATCAAAGCAATCATGACCTAGAAAGAGCAGATAAATCCCATCATTGTTCATTATTAAGTATGCTTTATTTACGTTTACATTTGCATTCCTGTTGCTGGTAAGGCTTGGTTTTATTTTTGGCTTTTCTTTCTATGCAGCTATGCAGCAAACCCTGTTTATTTAAATCACTCTTCACTGCTCACACCTCAGATTCCTGGGAGGTAGGTGAGCTCTGCTATAGTCATCTTGTGGAAATTGCCTGGCCCATTGCCTCCCAGCCAGAGAGGAGCAAACCCATCATCTGCAGGGTTTAGTTTAAACTGTGTCTCTATCTGATCAACAGAGGCTGTGACAACACTCAGAGTAGTTGAGCTTTGTCTGTTAGGCCTGGTTTTGGCCAAAAGTAAAACTGGGCCCACCAAAACGTGAGCAATCTGCTGATTGAACTGGCTAAATCTATGTACTAGAACCATTTATCTTAAATAACCAGGACAAGCTCATATTCTGCAAATAATTATGCGTGTGAGTAGTTTTTCTCATCTGCTTGAAGTTTATTACTAATGCTGGAACTAATCCTGTACAGTGCATGGGAAGTATATAGAAGTACATCCTGATTGCATTAAGTGGAATATTGGGCTCTGTTGGAGAGTAGAAGTGCTATGGATCTGATAATCCAGGCATTTTGTAGACTGGATTCTTGTGTCAGTTTTATAGGCACTATATGGGTACGTACTCATAGTCACGGCAAGAGAGTTCAAGAGCAAATGTCTAAGCCAAGCTTTTTGCTTTTTGCCAAATTGATTTCTGAAGCCACTCAGTAGTTACTCTTTATTCTGAAAAATTCAAAATGAAGCAATATTCTGCCCCACTTTGTCTTTGGTCCAAGATCTCCTATATTTCATGTTAGCTCACTCAGTTTAATAAAGGTATGTGTATGATGCTCTGTGTGAAAAAGAGGGATGCCCAAATGGATCTTTAGATCCAAATCCTCCCTGGAAAAAAAATGGTACTTGAACTCATCATCACTTACTGAAACAACCCAGAAAAGACAGGCAGGACCACGAGGAGCATGAGGTTTGAAATAATGCTGGTGCTTCAAAATCTGGTTTCATGTTGAGCCTTACCCTGGGCTGAACTTGCCCATTTGATAGAACAAGGAGAGTTGTATTAGTTCAGAGTTCATTGAATGTTTCCTGCTTTTTCCTGGTTTTCCTTTCAGTGCACATCCTTACCCCCAGACCTGAAAAAGGGTTAAAATGCCAGAAAGGAGACAGATCACTCAGCATTTCCAATCGCGTACCAGAAGTCTCAGGACACACAGTTCTCATAAGATTTTCTACTCTTTGTAGACCATGAAAGGCTCAGATAACCTCCCAAACTACATGCTCATCTCTTCAGGCATTAAAAAATGAACTTTTACTAAAAATCTAGACTGGATTCCTACCGCAGTGATCACATTCACAGTCAATCCAGTTTCACTCTATTATTTATGCATTCATTCATTAAGACAGATAACAGAAGTCTTCATTCAAAGCAAGGTTCCAACCTTCAAAACAAGGCTGCAATTATGGCAAAAAGAAAGCCCTGAAGTACTTCAAGGAAACATTTCCATACACGCTCTTTCATTTCAGATTGTTATGGTTATTTACTTTGTCTCTGTCTTTGATGTTCACTTTTCAGAATGCTCCAAAGAAGCAGCGCTGACATCGTGACTGGAAGAGTACACTCTTCAGTCCCCATGAGAAGCAGGCAAACACTCTATCATCTAAACTACAAACTGGTATGTTCAAGCTTTGCATTTGCAATTGCCTTCACCTCTGTGCAAGTGAATTTAAAATAAAGCAAGTGATTGACTGGAAATTCCAGTCCTCATAACCAGCTACTTCTGGTGCATGATCTCCTGCAAGGTAAAGCAGTCTCATAGAAACAGCCGGTTAGTTGAACTGCCAAATGGCTTAGTGGCAATAGCGTAACTCCTTCATATACTGTTTATCTGTCTGTGATAAAATCTATTAGTCTTGGCCTTGCTGAAGAAGTTGATGTTTTCAGAAATGCCAACCTTTGTCGCTTTTCCCTCAGTTACTGTGTATTTAAATTAGATTTGATATTATTTATGTACTCTATAAAGTGGTACTACATTTTGGGCCCTAGGCACAGTCTGCCTTGTCTGTACAGGTTTTTACTGCACCTAACACCTAGTCCCTCCATCTGCTAAAGATAATAAATAAGATAATATAATGCCATAAAGAATGATGCTTTCACCAATTAGTTTGCAGATTACATTTTGGGGTTACTGGAGATAGATCAAATGGGACCTACTCTGAGAGGGAAGAACTGCAGCCACACAAAATCCTTTCTTCAGATCTGCATTTGAATGGTAGAGGGTATAAAGTCACCACTCCAATGTGCTGTGTAGCAGCTTTCAACCATGTCACCCACATAACCATTCAGACTCCACACTAGCATCTGTGTTCACAGCAGTCTTGGATCCAAAGGGGGAAAAAATCGGCCATTTGCTAAAGTTTTTGTGTTTTGTGGGTTTTTAAGGTTTAGAGGTGACTGTTTCAGTCATCTGAGCTGAACACTCTAAGAAAAGGAATAAAAAACAAGGGGCAGGCAGAAGGAGGGAAGCAGTGCTTTGAGTCAGCCTTTGAGAGCTGTGGTGCCGTTTCTATGCAGAAACAGTGGCATCTAGTGGGCAAGTTTTCAGATGAGAAGAGACAAAATTAGCAGACACTGAATATAAACCAAAGCAGCGATTAAAGCTAATGATATATTTATCTGCTTCATAGATTAAAGATTTTCCCAAGTCTTTGTAATCCTCTTCTGTAAAGGCATTTGAAATCAACTATTTTGCCATTAGCTTTCCATTCAGTATGCAACTTTCAGAACGCTTGTTCATCTTATTTTAGCTATATTAAGCCCTCTTGTGGCTGTCATATTCAAATTCTAATTACATAATGCCGTATAGATTATCATAGGGAACTCCATGGTTTGCATGCATATATAGAAGTCTAGCATTTTTTCCCCAAGATTTTAGACATGACAAAAATAAACCTCCAAATAGACCTTGAACACACTTGATCTAGTTCCCCTTCAAGCACAGATTTCAAGCACAGCGTGGCTTTGAAGGCATGGTCTGAATAAAGGGCAAGAATCAAAACACAGTAGAACAGCCACACTGGAGGACTCTGAGAAAAGCTTATTACATAGCTTCTGTAGCTATAAATATCATGTTTATGCAGGGTTAACTTTTTATGCTAATTCTGTATGAGTGTTTTCATTGCTGAGTCCTAATAAATGCTTGAGTTTATTTATTTATACCTGACCCTAAGATGCTGCTCTTTTATTAGTCCACTGGATCACATGTAAAATACTATAGATTTGTTATAGACATACAGAGATGTATAATAAGCAGGGTGAGGGGGTGCTACATCCATTGCAGCAGTCTAAAGCAGTCACACTTGTCCCATCCCTCTCTCTTTAGACTTCAGTGTTTGCCAGTGCTGAGCAAACATGCAAGTGTGCTGTGCTGTGATGGCCTCCTCTTCTTTGTCTCTCTCAGGTAGGTTGGAGGGTGATTCTCTGTTTACTTGCAGGGCCCAAATTAATTTGTATGAATGGAGGACTTGGCTTCTTAAATCTAGCAAAAGAGCTGAATATATTAAAAAGAAATATTTTGGATTGTATTCTTCACAATTACAGAGGCACTGATAGGCTTTAGTCTGGGGTTTTCTTTACCCTTGTAATTTCTGTTCTCTCTTTCTTTGCACTTTTTTCTCCCTTTATTCTCTATGTTTCAAATTTTCCTATATGGCATCTGCTGTTTTTCTTGTCTTGATGGACCAGGAGGTACTTCTCTGGTCAGTTCTGGCACAGAACAGAAGTGTAGGTACTTTCAGAAGAAAGTTTACTTTTGTAAAGAAGCTTTAGTGCTGGAATTCTATAAACACTGGTGATGCTTTTGATTTGAAACTGAGTGCAGATATGGGTTGGCTCTTTAGCCCATTGACTAGGTCAGGCGGCCCAACACAAATGTAGGCTAAAGACTATTAACACTATACCACAGTTTTTTCCCTTATAAGGTGAAAGAGAACATGGAACAGGGACCGGGTGTACTTCACCTTTCTGGTTCTAGTTTTCTCCTTGTGAGTTAGACTTAATAATCCCTTGCAGATACCTATAGGAGATGTGGAAAAGCAAACTTAGAACCAATAAACACTGTCTATTCCATGTGTTTGCTTTAGGATTAGCTCAGTGTTACTGAGGTAGGCCTAGAAGCTACCGTTTAACCTTACTAGTTATCTGACTCATGACTGAATAGAAGTAAGTGGGAGTTCTTGTATTCCAGAGAAATACTTACATCTGCTTTCACTGGGTGGAAGTTGGCATAATTGGGTTTGGCATGAACTTTTCACTGTGCAAGAGAAAACAGAGCCAGGATTTCACCTAACGACTTCAACTTCAGAAGAGATATGCAAATTGAGATCTATTTATTGCGAGTATTATGAATGAAGTACACAATAGCAGCCTGATGATACATTTTTACCCTCCCAGATTTAATCTGTGATTTCATCTTGACAGCAGGGGAAAGCAAGTCTTTGATGCTTTGAGATTTAAATTATTTCCTTGGAGTCATCTAGGAGAGCTCTCTTACTGGAGGGGAAGTATACTAGAGGGACTGTTGATCTGTTTCAGTCTATCAAATGCAGCAGTAATTACCTTGTATATATGCATAAAATTGTGTTTTATTTCACTACCAGTCCTCAGGTTCTTAGTGCAACTGCAGTGAGGAGCTCTGAAAGTTACTTTGTTCCCTTCATAACTAATTCTATTGCCATTGCAGATCATAACATTCATGTAAGAGCCATCAAGACATTGTTCACGTTGTTTTGCAGGTATCATATGTTTACCATCTGATTGTAGAAAATATTCGATACCAAGGCAGAAGTTATAAAGGCATGCAGGCAGAAAAGGAATGGCTGGATATATGTGCCTGACCTGGCAGAATTATGAAGGAAAGGAAAAAGTTGTGCAGAGAAACTACAAAATGGTAAAGATTGCTCCATAGTCCTTCCCAGCTGCTGATCCTAGAAAGTCCTCTGACATTTCCTCAGTACTTCACTGTAATAAGCTTCACTTCCAGTGGTTTTTGTATGGGAGACTAAGGTAAGAGAATCATCTGAAAATGGGTTTGCATCAAGCTTTTATTATGAAACAATACATGAAATAGTCATCAGGCAATTAAACATAGATCAGTGTTGCATAAATGTTATGTCTTCATACAACACTGTTATTTAGCCTAGAAAACTGTCATTAAGGATTCCTCCAAAGTTAGGGAGCTAGCCTTCCTTTCATGGTTGTATCTCCAATTTTCTATGAACATTTCCCTCTAAGTTTCTCCTGTTTCAGACAATCTGAAGCTGTACCCTTAAAAAGCATACTCTGGCACTAACCAGTGATTTATTCTTGCCCATACTTCAAAATCCTCTAATGATTTGGGTTGAAAGGGACCTTAAAGCTCATCCAGTTCCAACCCCCTGCCATGGGCAGGGACACCTTCCACTAGACCAGGTTGCTCCAAGCCCCTGTGTCCAACCTGGCCTTGCTTTGAACACTGCCAGGGATGGGGCAGCCACAGCTTCTATGGGCACCTTGTGCCAGCGCCTCAGCACCCTCACAGGGAATAACTTCTGCTTAAGAGCTCATCTCAGTCTCCTCTCTGGCAGGTTAAAGCCATTCCCCCTTATGCTGTCCCTACAGGCCCTTGTAAAAATTCCCACTCCTCTGGACTTGCTTCAACAGGTCTTTGTTCTGATGTTGGGGGCTCAACAGCTGAACATCATACTCCAAGTGGCATACTAGGGGAGACCCTTGAATTATTTATTCATATATGCAATCATTACTGGTAGAATATATATGGTGGTCTATAACATAAAACTTCCATTTACAGCTGGAAGTTTTGCTCTATCACTAGGATTGCACTGTATTGCAAAGAGGTTCAGCTCTACAATGAGCATGTTAGCCAATGCAGGAATAATCTTTTTCTCCTTAACATAATCATGGTATATATCCTCTTCAGTGGCCAGGAAGAGATCTGTGGAAAGAAAGAGATCTGCAGAGAAAAAAGAACATGTCATTTAAAAATACGACTAATGTTATTGACATTACTAATAACAGAAAGGGCTTCAAATCATTTAAGCACTTCTCTAACATGAATTCTTCACAATCGGCTGTGAGCAGCTATAGCGAAGGATTCCAGCAGCCAGGGAGCCAGCTTTCAGCTGTGCCTCAGCTGGAAGGTGTTTTGAAATCTGTCAACTTGCCTCCTAGGGGTAAGGTTTGGGAATTTTGTGGTTTTGGTTTTAAATAAGTTTCAGACCTTTGGCTTGTGGATTAACAGGGCTCCACTGAAGTCTAGCACAGCATCAAAGGCATTTAGATACGTACAGATACAAATAAATAGCAGGATTTTAAGCAGACAAACTTTGTCTTTGAAACAGATCAGCCCTGATGGACACCTTCTCTGTTTTACTTGGTTTTGAAAGTATGGAGCTAAACCTGCAACTTGCATGTTGCAAGGTTAACTGTAAGTGATATGGCATCACTGTTATGGTGATGATTCAGATTTATCCCAGTTGACAAACCTCATGTCTGTTTAAAGAATGTCAGAAGGAAGGTTCATCCTGTTGTAAGCATTTACAGATGTAAGTATATCTTCTTTTTTGGCATCATTTTGGCTGTTGGGCAATTGGAAGAGTTTACTTGTATTTTATACTCTTTACCTCAATGCATCCCATTTTTTTAATGTAGTGATAAGCTGATGCTCCATGCAAAACACACAAGGAAAAAGGATGACTATACCACAAACCAGTGTGCATGGAGTACTACTGGATGTGTTATTTTGTCACCGATTGGCTTGTTAGTAGAGCCTGGTATCTGAGCTGTGCTTTGGAACATATTTTCCCATTAAATTCTATGATGCATATGATAAACAGAGGCAATAAAGCAAATGGTGGTGTCTATTACACTGATGTTGAAAACTCTGCACAGAACTAATAATCCATGCAAGCTCTGTGAGAATGTTCCATGTTAATGTTTGCCAGAATGTGTACTAAATAGTGAATTCCATCTAAAAAGTCAGCAGCCAGCAAATTATTTCAGCTGAGATACTGCAGAACAGGCTCAGCTCCTAGCAGGTCAGACTGCATCTTACATATCCTGCCACAGTCCTCCAAAGAGCTAAGTGAACAAGTCCAGGACTTAAACAGATGAGTTGGAAAAGGAGCACAAGCAGACAGGAAAGAAACAGAAGCTGTCTGAAGCAACATAAGTAAGAATGTTTTGTGGTCACCAGCTTAGATGCATGTAGCACAGAAATTGATAACCACATGTTTTATTAACAGCAACAGACTGCAGTGACACAGTTGATGCCAAGGACACTTGTGTTCCCTGCCACTAATCTGTTGCCAGACACCTTTTGGCACAAGGTACTTCCTCCAGCCACTGATTATTCTCTCCTCTTCCTGTTTGTGGCTCTGCCCTTTATTACAAAGAAAGAAACAGGCACTGCAAAAGAAATCTGTCTACCATTTGTGGGGTAAGCGAGACCATTAGATTGGATGCACCAGATCCCTGTTGCAGTGTGGGACGCAGTGTGGATTCAACCAGTGTTCAAGGAACTGTTCTTCTGCTCTCTGCTCCAGGCGCTGGAGGTAAAGCATGTACTCCTGTTGGAAGACAAGAAAAAGTAATTTAATTATGTGATCACTCAAGTCTAATGTCAGGCCAATGAACCTTACATACGAGCAAGTAATTTACCCCTTAAAATCATCAAATACAGTGAAATGATGCTGCCAGTCAGCTTCCCCAACCTAGCAGTATTTACTGGCTGACATCACTAGAAGTGTTGAGCAAGAATTTGACAGTATTCATAAATTAGGGATTCTGCATACACATTTCTTATTTGCATAGAGACACAGAAGCTTCTGTTGGTCCTGAGGGTACAGAGAGATTCTCACAGATAGGTCTGTTGTAGCTCTTTTGAAAACAGATTCCTGCTGATTAAAAACCATGAACCCCTGACAGGATCATATGGCAGTACACCAAAGGGTTCTAGTTAGTAGCATGCATCAGTGCTGACCGATCTTTGTGTGAGCCATAAAATCATGTGCATTTCCCATACTAATTCATAGAGGGGTGTAAGCAAAAAGTTACCAAACTGAGGTGGGCTGTGTGCCGAAACCCAGATCTGCATCAGAACAAAACTTACTTTTAAAAACTTACAGCCCCAGTGCCTAAGGGCTCACAAGCTCTGTGAACACTGGGTACAGGTTTTCATATGTATCATCCCCCCACTGCTCTACACAGTAGGTGTTACAGGATTGGAAGCTGTAGTGTAAACCCTTTGCACTGGCCAAGTATTCCTGCTGTGATCCAGCTCTTTGTGCTGACCAGAGGGTTGGTACACTGGGGGCCAGCAGGAAGCATTAGTATCCTGCTTTTTAATGTGCTTTCTCTTCTGGCTGCATGGGGAGACTTGGCTCAAATCCCTCTGTAAGGCTATGTTACGAATTTGCAGAGAGCAGAACTATATAACTCATAGGATGCTGCAGAATTAAAAGCAGGTCTCAGTCAAAATAAGATTAAAACATACTGATAAGATAAATGACACTTTAAAAATAATCAGAAATGGCAGCTCTTGCTGTCTGTAACTGAACAGGCTTTTTGAGTGAAACAGCACTTGGAAGGCAAACAGTGTCACAAAGAATTGCAAATTAAATTCCCCAACTCAGCATGATCTGGCCTAGTACAAACAGCTTCTGCTTAAAATAGATGAACAGAGGTGGGCTCATCCCAGCATTCATTTCATTCTGCTACAAAGAATCCATACAAAAGCAGGTTTTCTCCTAGAGCCAGGGGTAGGACTATGCACAGGGACAGAGGAGCCATGCTCCTTCATTCACAAGGGAAAATCCCCACGTTCCTCATGGAGGGGAAGATAGGTTTTCTATAAGTAGATATTTGCTTTTCTACTGCAAAACCTTGACAATTAGTAAGGAAAACAAATACTCTTCTCTTTGGGTTTTCTTACAGAAAGGCAGTATTGCTGTATAGGAAGAAAATAAAGAAAAAGGAAACGAAAAGAGGGCTGGAATGTCTCAAAAAGTGTTTGCTACTGATCCTGGTAGGATGGGAAGTGGTGAGGAGAGAGCAGCAGAGGTCAGTGATCAAACACTTTTCTAGCCCTAGCTCCCTTTACTCCTCACCTAGAATCACAGAACCACAGAATATGGAAGGGAAATTGAAAGGAACCCATAAGGGTCATCAAGTCCAACTCCCTCCTCTTCACAGGGCGACCTAAAACTAAACCATAGACTAAGAGTGTTGTGTGGTTTTAGCTCTATTATACAGTCTTCATTGCACAAGATTGTTAACCAGCACAATGTGATATCCTTGTTAGAGCTTGGAGTTGCTGTGGCCATCACACTTGACAAAGAAGCGTGTGCACCAGGAATGGCACATGGCCAGGTAGATTCTTTTTGGCTGGTGTACAATAACCACTGGAAAGAGAAGCCCACGAGCTGTCTTCACAACCCTGGCACACACTGAGCTCAATCCTGCAAGGTACGTAGCACTCCTCATGTCCTACAGAGTTCAGAAATGTTCAGCACCTTGCTAAACTGAGCCCCACATGTGTATTCATCACACGTGCACCATCTATTGTGAGCTTTCTCGCTTCTGTGGGTTTTGCCTCTTCAGGACCATGTCATTTGAACACAGTTTATTTATTTTGGAATGAAATAGGCAGTAATTTTAAAATACCTTAAGTACCTCTTGAGAAGTGCAGAATTATACGTTGCATTGGGTCAAAGCAAGTAAGACAGAAGGTTCTTCAATTCTTTTTCTTTTCTTGTAATATGGTGTAGAAATGAATACAAATATTTCATGCAATACCAATGCTGCTGCCTCAAGCTAGCAACTGAAAACACTCCTACCATATCATAACAAACCATCCTATCTGTACCATCCATAAATAAGTGAAAGAAGTGATTTTAAAAGCTAGCTGAGAACTGCCTCAATCTCCACACCGACCACTGACACCTCCATCTCCTTTCTGCCTTGTGTGCAGAATGTACTGTAAGCAGAAGACATTTCCTGTTATTTAGTTCTTCAGAAACAACCTGATGAAATCCACATTTCTATAAATGAAAACCCACTTTTTCCTCCATAATTTAATTGACATTTTTGAACTGTGATAAATAATTTCCACATTCTGCAAGCATACATTTCCTCAACAACATGCAGCACTTGCAGAATGCTGCTTAACAGTAATTGGAAGAATGTAAAGGGGGGGTTTAATATTTCACAGAACAACTCAGCTGCGTATCATAAGATACTGCTTGGAATTAAATCTCTATAAATCTAATACTAAGTACAAATGTTCTGGGGCTTTTGGTGTTGTGGGGGTTTTAGTTAATGTAATTTAAAACTGAAAGTCATAAATCACCCTCATTGGCTCATCAGGGAAACCAGCTTTTCTCGGTCTGTCTCCACGGCGAGTTCTCAGAATCTGGTTGGCATCTTTTCCAGCCAAAACTGGGGAAGTGTCTAAAGATAGAAGAGCAGAAATTAGCTCTGAAATTACCAAAAAGTTAACATTTTATCTGTCAGTTGTAAACTGAAACCTCTCCAGACCTGATTTTTGTCTATATACAAAGTATTCTTTCATTACAGCCCCTTCCCTGGGGATATTGCATTCCAGGAGATATGAGTGGAATTTTAAGCCATTTTTATACTTGTGCTTTCTCTAATTCTACATGTATGAAGCAAACCCTACATATTCATGTTACTCTCTAAAATGAGAGAATGTAGCAGCACCAGCTAATCACTGGTGTTAGTCAGTCCCATTCTTTGTTCTTTTCTGTGCTGCTTTACTGTTTAGGACTATATTCAAAGTAGTGAGTTAGACTTTTGTTGCAAAGGAGAGCTTGCTCTGAACATTCCGCTTGCAGAATCTTGGTCAAATAATATTAAAATAGTAAGCTAGGAAAATTAAACTTTTTGGGTTTACAAGAAATGAATGCAGAGAGCAAAACATAGAATACAATAGCATGATTGTTAAAAATCAGATTATGGAAAGCCTGCAATATAAAAATAGGTGTTAAAAATGAAATATGAAGATAGCAAAATGCAAGGTTGAGGAACTAATACTGTTATGGCATGCTCTGCCATGCTACATACACATGCAGGTTTGCTCCGTATAAACCCCTACCTGTAAATGTGGTCATCAGGATCAAAAAGGAGACAAATACAGGAAACATCTTCATTTTGATTCTGCTTTCTCTCAGCCTGTTCCAAAATGAGTAGCGCTGACTGAGGCATCAGCCTATTTGAAGTAGCTACGTCAGTCACGAGTGTTTGTTTATGCTTTGACTAATCTGAGTGATAGCATAATTCTGAAGACATCTGGCCTGAGGTTTTGAATTAGGCTGTTATCTGCTCACATGTTCTCAGCATAACTCTGTTCCTGAGGGACAGAAAATAGAAGACCTTTTTTCCACATCAGGTTTCAGAGTTACACTGGATAGTTTACATTTGGGAAACCAAACCACATCACTTTGCATTCAGCATAGTAGCATTGGGTTTGGTGCCTAAGGTGAGCAATTGGTCTTTAAAAGAAACAATTGGCCATTACTGAATGTTAATGTTAAAGGCAGTTGCAAAGGGACCCTTTTTTCAGACACTGTCTCAAAATGCAGCACAGAAATGCTATTAATGGGGTTTAACTCTAGCAAAGGCAAATTATCACTGCTGGAAAACACAGCAGAGAGGTTTTTGTTACTGAGTTAATAGAACCATGCAAATGAAAACTCACAGAACTCTTCTCTTTTCAGGACAAGGAAAACTTGATCATAAGAAACAGAATTGTAAGTGTCCTTACTAGTAAACAGTGTGAAGTAAGAATGTAGGATAAGAAATGTTGTTGCAAGCAGCTGGTTTCTGCCTTGAGAAATATGGCAGAGGTCCTCTTCCAAGCAGCTCTGTGCTGGACATACAGCATCACCAATCTGTAGGACAAGAAGTAAGTGTCCCTTTGAATCTACAGTATGAAAGAGGGAGTCAGAATCCGTTAGTGGCTCACACAAGGGTCATGAGTAATTAACATTTCCCTTTGGAGAGGACATGCAGCACATCGCTGCATCTCCTGCATCTCCGGGGTTCACCAGGGATTGCCAACCCTCCTCATTGAGGCCTTTTTATTTCCTGAAGAGGTGGTGTTTATTCCCCTGTGCCACCGAGCCTGCACAAGTCAGGGTGACCTGTGGCAGAGTGTGGGTCCCAATGAGATACAGAAAGGTTCAGGAAGTCCAACAGCAGATGAGAGCAAGGCCGGTGAGTGCTCCTCAGGCAGACACCTTGGGGTGTGCTCAGTAGCTGTACCCACCCGTGTGCCAGCTCCTTAGCTAGCCAGGCTGCATTAGCACAGCTCCTCACACTGATCTTCACCGTTCATAAAGGTCCGACAGAAACAGTGTGCTGTAGGTGTGAGGGCTTGTCAGAGCGACAGCAGGCGATGGAAGCACTCAAGGCTCGGGCCATGCTGGGGTTGGGGCATCCCATGATGGGACTTTCCTTGGAAGCCACAGTGTTGTTAAGCTGTGGCACACTGGCATTTTCCAGCATGTGTTTTCAGATCCCAACAGCCTAAAATCCAAGAGATGCTGTGTCTCTCGTGTGGATGTACGTAATTGTTCCAGGTACTGTTTTGAAAGTACGAGACCTGTCGTTTCTAATAGCAGCGGCTCTTTATTTGCAGAACTGCTACCTGGGAGGTGTGTACCGTGTGAGGACAGAACGGAATTAGGGGAAAGCGCTTCTGGCTGGAGTCACAGGAACCGGCAGTGCGGTAACTGCTCCCGGAGCCGGCTCGGCAGCGGGTGCTCCACCGTGGCCCTTCTCCCCTGGTTGCCGGAGCCCCGTGCCCGGCGACCTCCCGCTACCACAGCTACCGTGGAGCCGCTGGCGATAAGCCCCGTGTCGCGATAGTCCCCTAACGAGCCAGCCGGAGCTCGGGCAGCGACGGTCACCTGGCAACCGCCGTTTCCGCTTCCGCCGCCCCGCGCATCCCCACGGCCGCCGCTCGCCTCCTGCTCGGCCCAGCGGGAGCCGCCGCCGGGACCCCGCGGGGCCTGCGGAAGGGGAAGGGGAAGGGGAAGCGGGCGGGCGGCGGAGAGGAGGTGTGTGAGGGGCCGGCACCTCGGCGCGGTGCCGGTTTCGTTACCCCGAGCCCCCGCGGAGGGGCCGTGGTGCGTTCGGGGCAGCCGCAGCCCAGCGGCGGCTCCCTCTTGGCGGGCGGGAGGAGGCCGTTGCCGGCCGGCACTGCGCTAGGCCCGGGCGGGCGGCGGGACCCTGTGGCGAGTAGGTCGGGTGGCCTCTCGTGGGCAACGAGGTGCTTGGCCCTAGCAGGGGTTAAAACATGTTTAATGAGGCTGCGCGTTTGCTTCTTGGACTAGGGGCCCGTTGCAGGGCTGGCCCTGCCGTCTGCCCGAGCGCTGTGAGGGGTTAGGCCGGCGAGGCTGAGCTGCCGAGGGATGGAAGGGACGAGGAGCAGGAGCAGCACGTCCTACTCGGTCGTCACAGACCACAGTTTGGTGTTCTGGACTCTCTGCTCCGTGCTCCTGCCGGTGCTCATCACCCTGTGGTGCAGCTTCCAGCGGTCCCGGCGGCAGATGCTGATCCGAGATATTTTTCGGAAGAGCAAGCATGACTGGCACTACACAGACCTCTTCAGGCAGCCCTCCTACTGCTGCGTGTGTGCTGAGCACATCCTCCGGGGCGCTTTCTGCAACTGCTGCGGCCTGCGTGTCAGCGAAGGCTGCCTCAAGAAGGCTGACCAGCTCTTTCACTGCAAGGAGATTATGATGAGCAACAGCGGAGCCCGCAGCTCCATGCCACACCACTGGATCAGAGGCAACGTCCCGCTCTGCAGCTGCTGTATGGTCTGCAGACAGCAGTGTGGCACGCAGCCCAAGCTCTGCGACTACAGGTACTGCAGGGGAATTTGACTTCGTATGAGTAAGTACGATGCCATATCCGTAGGGTGATTGGAGCGTGTTACCCCGAAGGGTATCCTGCAGGAGTCAGATGTAAAGCCCTGTTAAACAACTTCAAAGAACCTAAAATTAAAATGGATGCTCGTGGGTAGTTGAAATCAAAGATTAAGAGTGTGACATTGTATCTCCTGTCTGCTTGCTCTCTTAATTGCATTACTCCAGACTGATGTGCTATCTACTCTATAATTGCATTTAAAAAGCTATCTATGTCCAGGAGAGTGTGTATTTTAGGGGATGACCTGAAGAAGGTTCTAATGTCCTTGTCATTTGTGTAGTGGGTATCCTGAGCAATTTGGGTGGCACAGGTCTCAGTTCAGAGGCATCTGCTCAGTTTAACTAGAACAGCCATCTTAAAGCTATTGAAGTTCATTTCTAAGGATATTCCAAAAGAAAGCCAATGGGAAATTTTAAGAGCTTCGCTAATACAATCTGTTAAAATTTGTGGTGAGAGCGTTAAAAAATTCAAGGAGCCATTAATGGGCTTGCAAAGTTGTCAGCAGACACATACAGGCATGTTATGTCAAAATGCAGTGCTAGTGACCTAGGTCCTGGGTACAGCGTGGTACTTCAGCCTTCTCAAAAGATGCCATCTTTCCATTATATATCCTGCCAGCTTTTGCTTTGCATCTGTGTAATGCTACCAAATTGCTTGGTAGGTAAGCAGAAAATGAGCACGCTGTTGGAAACAAAACCTTGAGAGAGTGTGCATAGCAGAGGAGGGAAGGAGAGGGGTTTGATGGCGAAGGGGGAAGGAAAGAAGAGGGAAAGAAGTCACGGTACAGAACAAGTATCGTTCTACTCTGGTGTGCTGGATTGGTCAGGAGGACTCCAAAAATAGCTTTCACAGCTGCTTAAACCAAGGCTTTGGATGTAGCAAATGAGGATTAACATTCTGCAGAGGCTGGCAGTGGATATTGCAGCATTTCCTCTTGTTCTGGCCCGTTTTCCAGGACATCTTTTAGAATGCGTAAAAAGCAGAGCAGTTTTGCATAACAAAATCCCAGCAGCCTTGTACCACACTGTGTAACCTTTTGGGTTTCAGACTTGAAGGGTTATTCTGCATCTTACGAAAGTTATGAATGAATGTTACTTGTAACACTATTAATTTGAACTCTAGTGTTTGGTCTGTGCTCTCTAAGGGTGGACAGGGTTCAGTTTGTCTTTCAGTGTAACTGTTAGTATTGCAGACAATGCAGAAGGATATTTGTAGCACCTAGGTTTGGAATTAAAAAGAATGGAGTTAATTTTAAGCTATTGGGTTTGGGTTTTTTTCCTCAGGATTCACATGCTTTTCTAAACTTGCAAGCACAATGACCTGGTTATGTCAGTATCTGTAGCCAATGTGTTTAGAATACTACTTACAGTGGTGCATGTAAACATAAGCATGTTTCAGGGTTAGAGTGTCTAAAATAAATGAGCAATATCGATGTGCCTGTTGTTAGAGGATTTCTTTTCCATGGCTTTTGGTCTTCATTCCAGATGTGTGTGGTGCCAGTACACTGTCCATGATGAATGCTTGGTGGATTGCTTAAAGACACAGAAGTGTACATTTGGAGAATTCAGAGACTTAATTATTCCACCATACTATTTGTCTACAATCAACCAGATGCGTAAAGAGAAAAGAACTGATTATGAACAGGTAATGGTCTGCTGCTGCTTGGGTTTTAATATATTCTTAAGAACCCCTGACAGACAAGCAAAAAAACCCTTACACACATTAAAATTGGAGCTCAGACCATTGTCAGGTTAATCACTCTCAGGTGAATGTTTCAATACATATGAAGTACTTGCAGTGTTAATTCTGAAGTGTCTGTCATTTTACTTGAAGCATGAGCATACATTTGGATTTTGTTACTCCAGAACAACACTGAGATTTGGGTACCTTGCTTGAATGTGATTTTTGTGCTACTGGGTTCCTAACATTGTAATATTTGTTGTCCTAGGCACTGCAGAACAGAAATCTTCAACCTTTATGTTTCTGTTTTGACTGCCTCGGTAACTTCCTCATTTCCGCACTTGCAGGGAACAGGACCAAGACTGTAAACGTTTCCAAATGTGCAGTGGTTTTGTGTCTGACTGACTTCTACCCTTTTGCAGGTAGCACCCTATGGCAGAAAACACTGGATGCCAGTAATTGTACTGGCCAATACTCGCAGTGGAAACAACATGGGTGAAACTTTACTAGGAGAATTTAAAATTCTGCTGAACCCTGTTCAGGTATTTACAGTAAAAAGCCACTATAATAAAAGGAAAAGTTTAAAGTAGAACATGGCTTTGCTTACACCATGGTATAGATCTTATGGAGCATCAGTAAAGGAAACAAATTCATGCAGTTTGTGCCTTTAGAAAGAGCAGCTTTATAAGAGAGAAACCGAAAGTGCAGAGGCTCCTCCCACCCCCAGGTTTGGTACAGTTCTAATACCAGTCCAGGTTTTTATTTCTAGGAATAGATACAGTAATCCTGTTAGTGATGTGTGTTTGGCTCTTGAAGCTGTGTGCAACTGTTAGAAAATGAAACTTTCAGATCTTCTTAATTTGGAACCTGTGTTTGTTTAAATCCTCACTTGTGCAAGTGTCAGTGTTTATAATTGCTGCTTTATGTTGTTGCTTTCCTTTAAAATCCATGGGGATGGACCAGGATGTTGACGTCAGGCAGTTAGTTGTTCCTTGGATTTCCGGCTGTACCTTAATACTCTTCCTTTGAAGTCCAAAACACAGCCTTGGAATACAGGCTAGTAGAAATCACTATGTGTGTGTGTTTAAATGCATTCCAATCAGGCTTTAAAGAATAAACCTCTTTGTGTGCTGGGTATTTAAAAATAACCTTTATCTGAAGTCTTTCATTTCTACAGAATTCATCATAATGCCTCTAGATAGAGACTTTCCTTAGGACACTGTCAGCTCAATTTATCAGTGGCATTTAGTCCCAGTGAAGCAGCTGGAGGTGTCTTGTGAATTTGGGAAACCAAATCCTGCTCATAGAAGTCAAGACAGCTCACAATGTAATATTGTAAATGTAGAATCTTTGTTTTGCATGAGAATGAACTTCTTGAAGCTGTTGATCTGCAAGGCAAATCATGAGCTGTGAACTCAGGGAACTCCTCATTTTCCTCTCTTCTAGGTTTTTGATCTAAGTAAAATCACACCTGCTAAAGCACTCCAACTTTGTACCTTGCTGCCTTGCAACGCTGTCAGGGTTCTTGTCTGTGGTGGGGATGGCACAGTAGGCTGGGTCCTGGATGCCATTGATGAAATGAAGATAAAGGTATCGTGGTTTAAGTTAAAAGATGTTTTATGGAGAAATGAGTTTTGGAGCTGCACCTGATCTCTTAACCTGCATTTATTGTTGTCATTTTACTGAATAAGCCTAGAGAGAAATATTTGCAGAATTGCTTATTCATACCGTTTCCCCGGTAGTTCAGGAAAAATATGAAAGCTTTAGGTTTTAAATGATACTTCAAGTTGTTCTTTTCTGTAACAGAAGAAAGAACAAGCTGCAGAATATTTTATGTGTTGTTCTTTCCTCTGTCTAAACAGATTTGCTGTAAATGGCATTGCTGCTAATGTGCTCTGACTAGTCATTTCTCCCAGTGCACTCAATCTTGTATAATAACCTCATAATGTTGCTGGCTACACTGGTTATATTGCCAGTGCATGAATGAGTACAGTCATTTGCTTCTGCTCCTTATCATATATTCTAAAGAGCCTATCAGAGCTATCAGTCTGCAGCCTACTGTAGCCTCTGCTAACACCAAGTAGAGAAGGAAAATTAGGCTGTATGTTTACTGTTGATTTGAAATGGATGATATAGCAGTTTACAGGGCTACTTAGAACTATTGAGAAAATAAAAAATGAAGAATTATTAGGGCTTTAGGGCTTTACCTATAAACTTTTTCTCCAGTAATAAAAGGAAGAAAGTTTCTCCTCTGTGGATTTTGGTGGTGGTATGGGGTATTTTGCTGTGGCTTTTTTGTTAATACATTAAATGTTTTAATTGAAGGCCATTATTACTACTTTGTGCATAGTCAAACTGAGCTTCTATCAGGACTTCTATGTACTGATAAAGTATAAATGCAACAAAGTGTAACTATAAAAGTTAATGAATGTGAGTATATGGTTACTTGGTTTTACGCACCTGATATATTGTCCCTCAGAGCCAATATAGTTGATTAAATATGTGTTCTTTTTTGTGTCCAAGTATTCAAAGTGAGTCATTGGAGTTACATAAATACTGATGAGATTATCCACAAAACCTTTGTATTATCAGCGATAGGTCCTTTGCTCCCTTTGCTTATCTTGACTCTCAAACACAGGTTACCTAGCTGATAACTCCTTGGAAAAAGAGTAACCACCGTGGCACTTATCACAAGTACTTTTTGCAGCTGAATTTCAAAGGCCGTAGTAAATCTCAAATAACTCTTTATCTTTCTATGGTAAAGAGAGCAAAAAACTTTGCTGAGGTGGCCATTCTGAATGCCTACTGCTGTCACTTCCCCTCTGGTCTGCAGAGGTGATTATCATCTGCTCCATCTGCTGATGACAGTTGGATCTGTGTGTGCATGTGGCATCACTGAAACTTAGATACTGACTTTCCTTCTTTGAGTATGTGAATTTCTGTCCATGGCTGAATACTCTAGTGTTATGTGTATCTGTTGTTTCAGACCTAACCTCACTTCAGTCTTTTAAGAGCATTTCAGTTTCTCATGATGGTTCACAGCCATATGTTATGTCTCTCTTAGTGTTCATATCACTTTTCAGAGTTATAGAAGGGGCCCGTAATTGTTTTGGTTGGAAGGGACCTTAAAGCTCATCCAGCTCCAATCCCTGCCATGGGCAGGGACCCCTTCCACTAGAGCAGATTGCTCCAAGCCCCATCCAGCCTTGCTTTGGACACTGCCAGGGGTGGGGCAGCCACAGCTTCTCTGGGCACCCTGTGCCAGCACCTCAGCACCCTCACAGGGAAGAACTTCTGCCTAAGAGCTCATCTCAGTCTCCCCTCTGTCAGTTTAAAGTAATTCCCCCTTGTCCTGTCCTTACAGGCCCTTGTAAAAAGTCCCTCTCCACATATCTGGAAAAACCTATTATTGCTTATGTGCAGTAATAGTGTTAGTAACTTACCGTGGCTGCAGCAAGTCAGCAGCAGCAAGTCAGGAAATCGTATGCCAAGTTCAGAGCAACTCTTCTAGCTCTAAAGCATCATCTTTGTGAAGGAATATTCTGTTCAGTATTAATAACACATTGTTTCCATATTGTGTTTGTATTCTCACAATGTTTGAACATTTCCTTCTTCTGCATTATCTCTACAGTAAGTACCTAAATGTGCTGTCTGCTATTACTAACTGCTGCCAGCTCTATTGCTCTGCACTATGTAACAACCTGCTGTGAAGATTAATGATATTTATCTAACCTGAACATTTGGGGATAAAAGGGAGAAATTGGGTGCTGAAGGAGGAGCTAATATGCAGTGGTTTTGTATCCTAGGGGCAAGAACGTTATATTCCACAAGTTGCAATTTTACCTCTGGGAACAGGTAATGACCTGTCTAATACACTGGGCTGGGGTGCAGGTTATGCTGGAGAAGTCCCTGTAGAACAAATCTTACAAAATGTCGTGGAGGCAGATGGAATCAAACTAGACAGGTAAGTAACAGTGGGAAGATAAGTTCTATAGAACCAAATACTACTATAGCTCTGCTGATACCCAGTTGCAGCAGTATATGTAAAGAAACACAAGTATTGCTGCAGGAAAGTGCAAAATAACTGAGGTCCAAAATTAGTCTGGCTTTAGTTGTTCTACAAGGCTTAACTTTTTTGTAATTTAACTAAATTTGAATCTTTTGATTTGATCCCAGTATAGATATGAGAGTCCTAACTACAGCTTTGACACTAAATGAGAATAGTCTGTCATGGGTCTAAGTAATGCTGTTGTTTTTCAGATGGAAGGTTCAAGTAACAAACAAAGGGTACTACAACTTAAGGAAACCAAAGGTATGGTTTGCAAGTATAAATATGGATTCTGTGGAATACCTGGGTGTTTGTACTAATTTTTCTGGTTACCCATTTTCCAGTAAACACTGTGACTTTTAAATCCTGATAATGATATTTAATAAGACCATAACTACAAGTTCTGTTTTACAGGTATTCACAATGAACAACTACTTCTCTATAGGACCTGATGCTCTAATGGCTTTAAATTTTCATGCTCATCGTGAGAAGACTCCCTCTCTGTTTTCCAGCAGAATTATTAACAAGGTCTGTTTGGGGAAGTGACATTTTTCTCCTTGTAGTTGTTAACTTAAGGCTATTTTTGGCTTTACATTGCTTTACTCCCCTACTCCCTTTCATGCCATTTTAAGACTTTGATCTCATTTTTCTTGGGGAGGGGATTCCATGGAGAAAACATACTTCTGGCCCACTCACAAGTGTTCTTTCTTGCCTCTGCTTTCTTGCTTACAGAATATATGTTCAATTTTTGTTTAGAATGTCTCACTTGCTCAGAATCTTAATGAATTAAAGCATTGCCTCTTTCCTTTTAATGTGGAAAGCAAGTTATAGCCTCTCTCACGAAGAGAGCTTAGTTGAAGGATGTGCAAATATGTTATGTATTAATATTAGATAAGGTTTGCAGAATAACAACTACACCTGAATATTTTATAGTCTGGATATGATTTGTCTTTTTCTAACAGTGTTTTCTGTTCTCCCTGTTTTGGGGTACTTTTTTACAGGCAGTTTATTTTTTCTATGGAACCAAAGACTGCTTAGTACAAGAATGTAAGGATCTTAACAAAAAGGTTGAGGTAAGTGTTTTAACTTGCTTATCCTCTGGACAATTGGTAAAGTGTCAAAACTTTCCTTGTGAAAGAAAAGGGGGAAAGCTTTGCAGCTTATATCTGTGTGATACTTGTGTGTGAATGGCTTTGGACTTGAAGTATTTTTACAGATAGACAGAACACTGACGTATTTCATGGAATTCATGTCTTTGAGCTTACTGAAAATCCCTGTTTATTTTCTGACCTTGACTCAGTTCTGTGAGTTCAAGAACTGAGACTCAGATAAAATTTGCCTTACACCAGAGATTTGCATAAGTGAGAACTCCTTTTTCTGTTCTCTGTTAACAGAAATGCATTCAAGCTTAGGATATCTTGTGAAATTAGAAGTCATTTTTTTAAAATACGAGAAGAAAACATGTTCTGTTTGTACAGAGCCAGTTTTTGTTCAAGTGGAAGCCTCTTAGATGCATAAAGAGAATAACCAGCTTATATTGAAGTACTGAATTTGATCCGCAATAATAAACCTCTGTTTGTCTTTTAAAGCTAGAGTTGGATGGTGAGAGAATTGAGTTGCCCAATTTGGAAGGCATCATTGTCCTGAATATTGGATACTGGGGAGGTGGCTGCAGGCTCTGGGAAGGAGTGGGTGATGAGCCTTACCCCTTGGCAAGGTACACAGTGCATCTTCTTCTTATTTTTGCCTTTAATAGCTCTTCTAGTGCAAGCAGTTCTCTCTCCTAGGCTGTGCTTATGTAGTCAGACTTGTCTGAAAGTCAGGAGGATTCCTTATGGCAGCAGGTTATGTAGGATTTATTATTTTCTTCATGTTAAGAGATTTGGACTTAGTGCATCCCACACATGAAGGTGTTTTTTAAGACCTTCTCAAAATGTCTGGCGTCATTAAGCAATAACATTGAAGAGGCTATTTAAATAAAGGTAACCTTCAAAAAGTAGCAGATACATCCATTTGAGAATATGAAAGAACATGTCTTAATAGAGGTTGAAATACAAAGTAAAAACAAAGCAAACCAGAAATTTGATTGCCATGCTTGAGTAAGTTGGCTGGAGCAATACTGTAAAGGCAAAAAGCTGGGCACATTGGTTACTCCCTCTTGAACTTCCTTCTTCAGAAGCTGTATATAAATATAATTCAAGTTTGGTTACAAGACTTATCACATAATCATTAGGGTTGTCAGGGACCTCTGGAGATCAACCAGTCTGACCTCCCTGCCAAGGCAAGGCCTCCTAGAGCACATTACACATGTGCATGTGGATTTTGAATGTCCCCAGAGAGGGAGACTCCATGATCCTGGATTTCTAAAAAATATTTGGGCAAAGTGCTTTACCAAAATCTTACAAATTAGGCCATTAGAAGCTTTTCCTGTAGAATAATAACTGGATGAAAAGACAGAAAATTGTATGCATTTATGGACGAGAAATCCACTGTGGCCTTCAGTATGCACAATGGGGCTTAAGTCATACATCCATAGTTTCCAGAAGTTAGATGGGGTGTACCAGCTGGTGTATTGCTCCATGCTTGTGTTTCTGTACAACTTCACTTGCTGCTCAGTGGGATTTCTTCAGTGCTGGCCAGCACAAATAGTTTAAACATATTTGTAGAATAATATATCTATAGGAATACACATAAAAGCACTGTGTAATATTTGGACAGGTATTCTAGGGCTCATGAGCATCAGTAAAAATAGTCTCCTTTCTCAATTCATAGACACGATGATGGCCTTCTGGAGGTTGTTGGTGTTCATGGTTCTTTCCACTGTGCCCAGATTCAGGTGAAGCTAGCAAATCCTGTTCGCCTGGGGCAGGCACATACAGTGAGGGTAAGTGGTGGTGAGGAACCCGTTTCCCCTAACTTACTATTTTTTAATACACAGTATCAGCATGTTGTTGTTGTTGTTGTAAAAAGGATCTCCAGAACCACTGTGATTGTGTGTTCTTCTGTTTAATACTAGCTGATCTTGAAGAGTTCAAAGATGCCGATGCAGGTGGATGGAGAGCCATGGGCTCAGGGGCCCTGCACTGTTACCATAACTCATAAGACACATGCACTGATGCTGTATCACTCGGGTGAACAAACAGATGATGATACTTCCAGCAGTTCTGAGGAAGACCACATGAGGGAATCGACAGATGAAGATAAATAGATTTTGTGGAACTTAACAAAATACAGCAATGAACTTCAGCTCATTTAAAAACACTGAGAACACCTAATTTAGATTAAAGTTTGTGTCCTAAGGTTCATACTTGTGAATGAGCTAGTGCTGAGGAAGAAGCCATGCTTTTACATTCATGAAAACATCCACAGCTGAATGACCACAACTGTTTTGCCTTTTGGATTGGTGGTAATGTCCAGCCTTTCTAGCTGGAGGACTTAGTTACACTAATGGCAGGAAAGAAACAGATACCTCAGCCCTCCCTTGCTGCGGAATCAGATCTTCTGCTCACACAGTCTAGTGTGCAGAATGTTTGATACCCTTGGAAAGGGGAACAGCTGGACTTTGGCCTGTTCCACCTGCCTTTTTCCCCAGAACAGAAAATCAGACCAAGTAGGGTGTGAGCTGGTTTTCTGACAACAGCCATCTCCTGGCTGCCATCTCTTCTTGGGAGCAACACAAACACCTTTTTGTGCACCTGCTTGTGCAGTGTGTATTTAATAGGCTTGACTAGGAGAGCAGAGGGTCTGGGAGCTCTTGGGAAGGTGGCTAGCAAAAAGGTGCTTTTGGACCAAAGGTTTCTGGAAGCATTGTGTTAGCAAATGACCTTTTTCTGTGGTTTTTATAAGCCATAGATAGAATACTCCTGAGGTCCCAGGTAGCCAAGGTACAACTTCAAAATAGTTGTACCATGACTTGCACTGAATGATCCTGTGACTGACTGTGCTTCAGTTCAGTGAAAAACTAATCCTAGTTCTTGTAAATAACAACGTCATGAGGACGCTTTTTGAAGGAAAACTTGAACAAAGCAGCTGTCTCTTTTTAGCTGTTTAGAGGAGGGGTTTAGAGAAACGTTGATTGGCAAATGTGCATGTTGGTCATCTTGGGTTACTTAAAGATCTTGCTTCATAATACCTGAAAATGATCAGTAGCCAGTCTGTTAACTGTTCCAATTTTAAGTGTGGCAGTTGAGAGCTAAGTTTGCAGAACTTAGCAAATTCTGGTGTTCACGTGTATAATTTGATTGGAGAAAAAAGCATGGAAGCATTTGTCTTCTTGCTGGCTCTTAGGAGGGTCAGAGTTACCATGTTGGACCTGAAACTTCATTTCCCATATGAATATACAGCAAGAAAAAGATTGGTGATCTGTACTGATAGTACAGGTTGAGAACTCATACAACAATACATGGAAACTGTCAGTTTGGTGTATCTGAAGCTTCTCAGGTGAACACATCTTCATGGTTAACGGGAGTAAAAACTTGCTTCCTTTTTTCTTTTCTGTTGCAGGTATTTTAAGCCTGCAGCAGGTGAGAGCTATGAGCTGAGGTTTAAACTTTGTCTCTTTAAGTAATTCAGTTAAGCCCAGTTGAGTTACTGAAGGTGATCTTCCAAGTAGGAAGAGAATTTGTGCTGAATGTATACTTTTATAAGCCAAGATGGTAAGAGAAGATGAGAGCTCTGGTCTAAACGTTGAATGTTGCTGCTTTTGTCAGAACTCCTCCATTATTTTGGTGGTAGTGTCTTTTTTTTCCTCCCCCTTTTTTCCTTCCACTAAATGAAAGTGATACCATTGGGTAAAGTAGGCTGTGTTTCTAGGTTTTGTAAACTGAAACTGTTTTTCAGCAATTGTAAAATGACATTTGCATTAATGGTGAATGAACTATTTATATTTTAAAATAATTTATTGAAACCTTGGCAAAGTCAGTATTTTTAAAACCTTCAATTGTAATCCTCTTTGGAGAGCATTTTTAACTTGATGGTATTTGTTGTAGAAAGTGTATGTACTAGATCTTAAATACTACTGATTGTCAGTGAATTTATAGCTGTCTGAAAATGTGATTAGAGTGTAATGAACTGTAAAGCAGAAGCCATGTGTAAATTCCACATTCATTAGCTTTATACACCTCAACTTAATTATTGTGTGTAAATATGGAGAACAAATGAATAGTAAAAGCTGTGTAAAAAGCATTTAAAATATCCAAAAGTATACTATGTTAGAGAAATCCACTACCCTCTTTTTTTAGTTATGAGCTTCAATTTCTATTAGCTTCAAAGAGCTCACTAACTAAGTTATTATTTTTATATATATAACCATCAGCATCCTTAAAATAGTGAAGTTCTGTGCTATGGTTCTTACCTGTTTACAAGCAAATGCCACATTTCTGGAAAAGCAGGGTGTGTGCTATGAAAGGCAGTATTTTCTCAAGAGAAATGACATCACTGGCCACTTAATCTCAGCTATTCATAATCAGTTTAAAGAGTCACCTGAAGTTGATCAGGTGATGATGCAAGTTGTTTTATAGCCTAAGAACCTTTAACAGCTCAAAAACTTCACTCTGTGGACTCCTGATGTCCAGGAGAAAAATAATTGATGCCAAGACTTTGAAAGTCTCAATTCATCCTTCCTTTTGGAGAAACAAAGGAGAAGTGAAAGTAGCATCTAATTGGGCACTTGTTTGGCAAAACCGTGGTAAAAGGCCCTGTTGTATAGGACAGATCATCCTCTTCTTGCATGTGGAAGTGAAGAAGCTTGTGTTTCACAAGCTGTCAGTGACTGCTGCAGATGACAGGTAGCAAATGTAGCCATTGTAAGCATGGGGAAGCCTCTTGTAAATTGTATTTGTGTTATGGAGAATATTCTGTAAGGTTGAAGTGTCCAGTTCCCAGTCACACATGGGATCATCTGTCTGTTGTAACTGTCTGTAGCTGCCCTGTGCATGACCAAAAGTTGTTTTTAAACATACCATGTTAGCACTAGAATCTCTTGGGAAGTCTTGCTGTTTCCAACGTGCTGTCGTTGGATTTCTTTGTATCCTCCTTTCCATGATGTTTCAAATTGGGTTAAAGCCTGTTTTGAGTTAGTTTTATGGCACTGTTTTGAAGTCCAGCTGCAGGCAGTCAGTGTCAGCAGTGGGCTTCCAGATTCTAATGCTAGCATAAATGAACTATTCTAATTTGTATATAGCTATAGCTGCTTGATGTTGTCGTGTTGTGATTGTAAACCTGTTAACATGCGTTTTTAACATGGCAGGTGCAAAAAGCCCCAGAACACATAGCTACTCTGTAGCTCTTGTGAAAAGACCTTGGAAACCTGAAAACACTGCAGTACGTTCTCTGTTCAGCAGAGGGTGCTCTGCAGGCGGGTCTCATGCCTGCCCTGAGGAATTTTTCCTGACCCTGTTGATGCTTAACGTTGGAAAAATACCAAAAGCAATGTTTCAGAAAGACAAGTCATGAATAGTTCCCTCTGGCAGTCTTCACTCGGTTATAGCCTTGTGTAAACTGCACTGGTGAATAACAGCATCAACTGTCAAGCACTCAAAAGTGAATTCCCAAAGTTTTACTGCGCATACACTAGCTTAACTGTGCACAGAGCTTCTTGTTGTAGGGTTTCTTTTACTTTGTGTTTTCAGTTCAGCCATTCAGAGCAGGGTTAAACTGTTTCAAATGCCACCAGCATTTTGTGTCTTTCTTCATGTCTGGACTTCTTAGAAAGATGTATGAAGTCCAAACTTGCATTCTTCTTCTTCAGAAACAGCTGAGAAAGTGAATAGCATACACTTAGGTAATTCTTGTTCTATGTATATTGTTTTGGTGTTTAAAGCAGGTTAGAGTAGTGCTTACAGCATACTTTTAACAGCACTTTGCTATTATTGCAGTTATTAATATAGTCTTGTGTTTTCTACTGCAGTTGCAATATTTCTGTTTCAAATTAATGTGGAATTTGTTCAAACTTGAATATTTTTCTCAGCTGTTATGAATTGCATTTTGTGTTCATAATGTGAGAACTAGATAGCATAATTTATGCATTTGATACTCTTTTTGTATGTCATTTTCGACCCTTCATAGGGTTTTTTATTCCAGGTCTTGCTTTTCTTAAGCACTAACTTGAAACACCATTTACTTTGGTTAGAAGCTTTAAGTACTTGCTCTCAGAAAACAGACTTGAGTTTCTTCTGGTTGTAAAAGAAAATGCTGCCTTGTTTGAACACCCCTGGAGAAAGACATCCTGTTGAGGCAATGCTTATAGCAAAAGTAAGTTAAAAGTTTCTTCTGCATAACTTCAGCTTATTTAGATTGAGAATACATTCTACCCATACATTTTGCTTGCTAGTATTTACAGCTACACAGTAACTACTTCTTTCCCTCAGTTACTGAATTACTCATTTTATGCTGGCTCACTTTCAGCTAAAAATGTCATTTGAGACAGTATCAAAAGCTCTGATTAAATCAGGATAGGAGCTTCTCTTCTATCCACTTTATCTCCTGTGCCAGCTAGCTTGTCAGAAAGGAACACTGGAATGGCTTCACGCAGCTTATTCTTTGCCCAGCAACCCACTTGTTTGGCTTTCTCAGTCACCACCACCACACCTGGAAGATGTCAGAAAGGTCTCCAAAGGCTCCCAGACTCCTGACCTGTTCTGAATGGCCAGTTTTGGCTTTTTACTGCTGGGGAGGAACCTCCCCATTCCCCACAGGTTCTAAGAACTGATTGTTAAAGGTTCTGGTTTCAGTTTAGCCGGTTCCTTCTGGTTCTGTATTATGTTGCACTGAAGCTCACAGTTTTTATAGTGTGTGTTATTGTATCGCACTGGTTTAAAAACCAAAAAACAAATCACAAACTTCAAGCACTGTACCTTAGCTGTGAACAGCATAATGGCATCATTGTTGTAGTAGTTTGCCTTTTCTACTTAGCAACAAATGCTTTTTGGTAGAGTACCACTGTAACCTAGTTATTCTGTGGGTAAGTAGGACACTTAGGAATCTTTGCATGTGTTCTAACTGAATAGCCGTTTTTGTTTTGTATTCCATACCAACTACTAGCAGTTTTCTTTTTGGAAAAGAAAAGATGATTTGACCCTTCAGTTAGGAGTAAACTAGGCTATCTTCTGGTTTAAAAATACTAAACTAATCCTGTTGAATGTGAATCACTTACTTTAAAATGCTTTTTCTTTTTTTCCTGGTAAATTATAGCTGCTTTTTGAACATAGGAATGAGATAACAGAGACCACTTGTTCATTTAGTATATTGAGAGAATTTAGACATTCTCTATTTCACCTTAGTTTAGGCCACAGTTCTAAAAGCCCAGCATGATCACAGCTTTTTATCTCACTAAGAGTGCTGATTACACAGTTCAGGTTTAGGGCATCTCAGGGAGAGACTTCTAGCTAGAGTAAAGCTACATGCCTTGACTAAACCTAGTGACGTTACACAGACTTACATTAGCTGAGGATCCAGCCCTTAACTATTCAGAAGTATGAATGTAACCAAAATTTTGCTTTGTTCCCTGTGCTGTGTACCCTTACTGATGTAATTCACTTTTTTGCATTGTTTCATTTGCAACTTGCTTGTAGATTGCAGCATGAAAATAGCTCTGTTTTTAAGAGTAAGTGGGAACTTCCATTGTGAGCTTACCGCATTCTGTACCCAAAGTTTACATCCTTCAAGAGCTGTTTTGTCTGCTACCAACCGTTGTAATCTTCAGAGTAAGTACCTCCAGCCAGCTCCTCTTTCTAGGATTTTTATAGTTAAACAGAAAGGATTTTTATTTTTGTAGCTTGTACCTTCAATCTGTATAGCAGTGACTTCTATTTAGTAGTTAGTGGTCAGAGTACTGTAAAAATGTTACTTTTAAGAGCTGTAACTTTAAATTAGTATTTATGACTTGCAAGAAAATACCAGCATGTTAAGAGTTGGGAAGAAAAAAATAGTTATTCTTTAGCTTGGAACGACTGTGATGCTGTGACTTGTGATTTGTATTGAATGTGTTTATGTGTATATTCTGAAGTTGCACTAAATGGGGAAAAAATGAGCTTAAAATGCAAGTGATAGATGAGAAAGTAGAATTCATAGCACCGTAGGGTTTTTTTCAACTGATACAGGTGGCATTTTGGATTCAGTATTTCTTGGTTTTCCCCACAAAACAGTAAAGAGGGAGTGATCAATGTGCTCCTGACAGAACAGCCACTTCCTTATGGTCCAGTCTGAGGTAGGTGTTATTTAGTACCCAAACAAGCTGAAGCTGTCCTTACCATTCCCACCTCTCTCCCCACGAAACAATCTCAGAGCAAACCTGACTGCTCACAGCAATGAAGTGTAAGATTCTTTGCAAAGAAATAACAGCCAACAGCGTATCAAAGCTTCAATATAAGTGTTTGAAGTCAACATTTGCTAATTTTTTTTCTTGACACCAGGTGATGCTTTCAAATCCCAAATTGTTTCCCATTGTTTTTTAAAAGGCAGCAGGCTGAAATGAGAGGATAAGGAGGTATCACTGCTAAACTCTTTATTAGTCATAAAAGCTGGGCAGCATGTTCTTCATTTGCTGCATAGACACAGGAAGTGTGGTTGTGGAATGTCTCGTAAAAGCCTCTGCTCTGTTTGAACCCTCATTGACTTCATCCAGTATTTCTGAAGTGGTTGATGATAGATACCATTGCCCCCTGTAATTGTGACGTTTGCTCAAATCATTACATGTGGGTGATGTGTATTATTTGGGCCAGGTTCTGTCTGTGAGAAGCTGCAAGTCCAGTGAAATCACAGAACTCCACCTGGTTCTCTGCTGGTACTCCACACTTACACAAGTGAAACTTGTCTTCAGTCAGATGTATCACGGCCTGTCTCTGTGACAGTAGCTCCCCAATGCTCTTCTGAGTAACATCCGCTCCATATTCTTCATAGACTTTTGTTAATGCAGATTTTTTCACAGCACTGACTCTGTTACTGAATTTCTTAATGCATCTTTTTGTTGTCTTGTTATTCCTACTGTATTTCCCTGTAGATTAAAGTGTGTGGATTAAAGTGTTTAAACTCAGTTGTTCTTGTTCCTCACTAAAAGCAAATGTGAGTTTTCAGGTCTGTAACAACAGTGATGATAGCTGCAGTATGGTAATCTTGAGATCAGGGTTGTAACTTGTTGAACACTACAGCCATGCTTGTGCCTGAGATTCCTGCCACAAAATCCAAGCATTGCAAACCATGGACACATGGAAAAATTTCTAGATGACATGGGGATGTCATCCAGAGGTAAAACAAATACTGTTGGTAACCTGCAGTGATGTCTCAGCAGCTGCTTGCCCACTTCTGGTCCATCTTTCCCCTCAAGGTATTCACCCCTGGGGAAAAGCTGAGTTTGTGTGGCTTTACAATGGTTCTGTTTAAAAGGGTTTTAAAACCCCATGCTTCTCTAGTGAGATGAAATGCCTGCATGGTTCCTGCTCCCTGATGTTGTCAGTAATTTGGGATCTTAAAACAGTTTGTGACGCACAGTCTGTATTTAGTTTAAGCAGGGGAATCGCCTGCAACTTTCTTATCTGTAAAGAGCAGTTTCTGGATGTCCTGGGTTCAGCAATAGCAGTCAATTTTTCTCCTTAGTAGCTGGTCCAGCACTGTGTTTTGACTCAACTTGGGAACAAAACTGATAACAGGAATGTTTTTAGTTACTGCTCGAATGTTTTGCTCTGACCAAGGACTTTGTGAGTCTCATGTTCTGCCAGGAAGGAGGGGAGGCCAGGAGGAAGCAGGGACAGGACACCTGACCCAAACTCACCAAAGAGGTATTCCATACCATAGCACATCATGCCCAGGATGTAACTGGGAGTCATCCGGAAGGGCGAGTGCTCTCTAGGGGGTTGGAGGAGGTATACGGTCGGTGCTGAGTTGGGGTGTGGTGTCGTGAGTTATCTGTCGGTGGTTGGTAAGATGCTGTATTCTTTTCCCTTGTTATTTCCTTTATCATTGTTATTATTGGTGGTAGCAGCAGTGATTTGTGTTATACCTTAGTTACTAAACTGTTCTTAACCTGTGGGAACTGCATTCTTTTGATTCTCCTCCCCATCCCTCTGGAAGCTAGAGGGCTAGAAAGGGGGGTTGAGTGAGTGAATGAGCTATGTGGCTGGGTTTAAACCACGACACTGGATAAGAGTTTGAACGGGAGATGTTTTGGTGTTCTGGGATGTTAAACTGGAGGCAGAAGGGCTGCAGAGAGTGCAAGTCAGCAAAATCCACAGGGGGCTTTCCAGGGAAAGGGGAAATGCTGCTGGAAGAGGTTCAGAGATCAAGTGGCTCAGTGCTTTCTCCTGAGGCAGCAGATGGGGTGGTTTGGGCTTGTGAAAGTGAGTAAGTTTCCTACAGGGCCACTTTATCATACTGTTACTTCCCTCCCCAGCCCTTTCCTCTGTTCCCCCATCTCATTTGCACAAAACAGAGAACAGGCTCTGGCCTTTCAGCTCTGGCATTATGCCACAACCCAGCCTTTTGCATGCTGTTTGTGTGCTGTTTTCCATTCAAGCTGGGGTCAGAACATAGACATTCAGCAGGGTTTTCCTTAGTAGATGGAGAAGGCAGTAGTTTCACAGCTTTGAGGATTACTGGCAGTAATGTTAATCAAGATTGAGGTTTAATATCCTTTTAACTGTTTTTAGAACTGTTGGAGTGAAGCATGCACAGCACCAACTTGAGCCAGGCTTTAGCCTAAAGTTGCATAAGAAGCCACACTACAGGTGTGTGGGGAAGAACATGAGAAAACACAATCCAGACTGAAATTCCATGTCTGTCTTTGGGTAATGATTTATGGAGCAGAACTTCATAACTCACAAAGAGTTATAAAGCAGGTATGTTTATTGCGGTGCCGGGTGCAAGGTGGGATCACTCCTCCTAACTCGCACACTGAGAGCTCAACAAGCTGGATATTTATTACACACAAACATACATATTCATCAGATTTCACAAGTGTAGGAGGAGATTATTACAGTTAGTTCCCAGAACTCATTAATACCATTTCCCTCCCCTCTGCACCTGCGCACTGCTGTCTGCTGGTCTTGGGCCAGGGTCTTCTGGATGAAGTAAGAGGTCTTCCTCGCCATGCACTTTTCATCCTTGGCACAGTTTCCCCAGCTGGTAACCTCAAGTCTTATAGACTAGCTGAAATGGGTTCCTGTCAGACACTCATCTTCTTGAGGGAGAAGGGTCCCTGATTTTAAACTGTGTGTTTCGTTACCTATTCTGAGTTCTAGTTTAACCACAAGACTAGCAAGAACAAGAATATATCTGTTCCCTATACTAAGTTAAGACAATCAATACATAGTTTGAAGAAAACTCTTAAGCCTTTCCTTAGTCCATGACTATTCCTTGCATCAGTAATACAAGTGTGAACTATTTGATGAATTTAAAATAAAGTGGTTGTGTGGGGGCTAAAGTCAGATTGTGGGATCCAGTGTTAGACCTTGAGCCTCTGATTTCAGGATGTCTCTTCTACCCAGTATCTTTTCCTCTTCAGGAAAAGCCCTCACTGCAGAAAAGCAATGGAAGGAACTGCTCCTCATCCCTTCCCTTGCTCATCTGTGGGCAATGTGAGAACCTGCTGCTAACCACAAGGTAACAGATGGCCGGAGCATCCTGGTGCCCATGGAACAATGTTGCATGGGTCCCAGCATGGGCTCCAGCAGCTGCCAGTGCCATTGTCCTGGCTGGCCGTGAAATCCTGATTCCAATCAGAGGAGCTGCTGCAAGGAAGCCTCTCTGGCTCTGACCTGGCAGTGAGCAGCTCCCTGTGTCCCTATGGAAATAGGGAGAGAGCAATTCATATAGAAATGTCATTATTGGTAGGCTTTTAGCGTGGTAACTGCAGAGCCGTGTGCACAGACCCCTGAAAGGTCATCATGACAGCAACAGTTAAACCATTGAGTCTCCATCACTCCATTCAGCATTGGCTTTGATGTTGTCGACACCATCAACTGCTGTGAGGACCCACTATGAATCGCTTTGTGGAGGCGAAGGGGGGCTGCCTGGCCCTGCGATGGAGGCGGGCGGCAGCCAGGCCTCCCCCTGTGTGCTGAAAATGCCCAGCACCAACTTTCCCCCCCTGCTCTTCAGCTGTGGGAGCAGAGCCCAAGCATTCGTGCTCTGCTCTGCTGCTCAGCAGAGAGCGACCACCGGAGAGGTTGGATTCAAATGGACTTTTAGGTGGGAAAGCGGCGGGTGTCCGTGTCCGTCCCAGCCCCTCTTCTCCCATCAGGCGCTTATAGCCCGGCCTGCGCCCGCCCGCGCCTCAATGTGCCCGCCATGGCGGAGGCGCGGGGCCTGCCCGCCCTCATCAGCCCGCGTCTGCTGCTGCTGGCGGGTGGCGGGCAGCGACCGGGCCGGGCCGACAGCTGCAGCTGGAGGGGCAGGCAGGGATGGAGCGGAGGGGGACGCAATGGCCGGGGGCATCGGACCCGACCCTTTAACCAGGGCCAGCGGCTCCATCTTCAGGCTGTCCCGCCTGCCTGAGGGACCAGCAGGTTGCTGCGCCGCCTCGCCGGAGGGTTTCCTTTGGCAGGAAAGCACTTACCAGAGCTTTAGCTGAAATCATGTCCCTTTCCTCTATGTTTTGCATTTTTCCTTTTAATAGATTTAATCTTTGTCAGTAAGCAAAAGTAACTTTCCTGAAGGCAGGGGTAGTGCACCATCGTGGGCGAGAGCTGAGGAGCAGAGGCAGCCCCACCTGCTCTCATTAGAAACGTTTTCTTGATGAATTCTGACTGAAAACGTTAAAAATCATTTAGAAACGTAGGGGTTTAAATAATTTTATCAGAGGTAGCATCAGTGCTGGCTGTGCAGCCAGTGCTGCAGGCCGGGGCTCTCAGCCCCACACACCCACAGGTAGGACTGTCTGAGGAGCTCAATGCTGGCCAGTGCTATCACACAAGGAAGTTCATTGCTATTTGGCAGAGAGAAGCTGCCCTCTCATCTCTCGGGATGCTGCAGGCATCCAAGCATAGATTTGCAGACAGAAGGGGCTGAGGCTCCTTTTCCACGCAGCCTGGTGCAGCCCCTCGCTGCCCTGCAGCCCAGCTGGAGGAGGTTTATCTCGTCATTAGGACAGAGTTGGAGCTGGGAGCAGGAGCTGTGGCTCTGGCAGCTGTCAGGGTAGTTGTGCCCATGGCTGGTGATGGACTCCTGGTGTTGTCTTGGCAGCGGTTTGAGCTGGGAGCCCCATTCCCGAGCGGTGGAGCAGCTTCATCTGCGCTGCACTGAGCGTTCCCACACAAGCCCTGCACATCGTTCTGGAGCCCAGCCTCTCCAGTGCCCACCACATCACTGTCTGCATCAAGCCCACCAGTGACTTCCAGAGTGCCAGCATCTATGTGGAACGTGCTGGGCAGTTGCATCTGGTGGTGAGCGAGGCAGAAGGGGCTCAACCCCACCAAGTGTCTTGCTTCAGTGCCCACATGCCACAACGGGTGGCCCTCTTCCTGGAGGCCAGCCTGCAGAGGGACATCAGCTGCCGGATGGCCAGCTTCCAGTATGAGCTGCTGAGCAACCAGAGCGTGGGAGCCCTGACTACAAAAGGATGGCACTGGTTGAAGGTAAGAGCAGGCCAGCCTCAGGGTGACGGTGCTGGGGTAGATCCAAGGTGACATCCAATATCCATTCACCTTGCCTATGTGGTGCTGGTGAAAGATGTTTTGGGATGAGGGGTTTGTCACTGCAAGGGAGATCCTTCTGATTTCCATTGTGAAGGCATCCTGTAGGCATGGGAGGGAATGCTGCAATGTAAAGAGAAACTCTCTCTCTCTGTTAACAACCAGCTGGGTCCTGGATGTAGGCACTGTGATCATGGGTGTCTTCAGCCCTGGCAGTACCACCACTGAGAACACCTGAGTAGATGTAGGGAGCCTAAATAGCATATTCAGAAGGGATTTAAATTCATCAAGGCCTCAAGATGGTCACGGGAACTTAAAATGATCTCTTGGAAATGGGATTAGCCTTCTAAATTGCTTGGACCTTCATTTACCTTTCTTTCCTATTCTTACACCAACATAATCCTTTCTTTGCTTTATTTATATTGCATAACAAGAATTTTGGTTTGCAGCTGATCATAATGCTCTTAAACCAGGTAGTTCTGCCCTATTTCCTCTTGTAATGCAACAGTCCTTCAGCAGTGAGACACAGCATAGTATTACCAGGGATCAGCTGTTGTTTTTTTCTAGCTATGTGACTACATGGAACTTCTCATGGCCATTTGCAGCAGTGACTTTGGTAAGCTGAACAAGTGAAAGTTTTCCTGTCTTTAATTATGCATTGATTATTTGGATTTATTTGCTTCTTAACATCATGACAATGCTCTATGATCTAAGAAAGGTCACTAGCTTTCACTAGTGTGAAAAAGAAGTGGAATGGGGGGGAAATGAAACCTAGGAGGAACAAGCTTTGTTTCAAGGTCCTCATTTCCTGCAGGCAGAAAGATTGTGTTCTAAAACAAAACTGAAAGTAATTTACAAGTGCTTTCACATAGAGCAAAGTTACATCCATTTGGACATGCATACACACGTGTTCTATGTGCTTGGTATGCTCCTTTTTATTCCCTTCATCCCCCAATGATCAATATGCCCTTTCTCTTTCCTCACAATTTACATACTTCCTAGTTTTTCTACAGGAGTAGCGTATGGTTTGTAATTTAGCTAAGGATTTCAGATGGCTTAAACTTCCTTCAGTGGTTGGGTTTTAGTCCTTATGACAAAACAGAGCAGTTAAATATTCCATAATGAGATAGTGATTTGATGGGACATTAAAAGCTTTTTACATTTTCTTTGCTTAATAATGCAGTATGATCTTTTCTTTTGATCACGGTTTGTTCATTATGTTCCCATAGCTTTGCACATGAAAATTTGTACCTCTGATTATGTCCAATAGCTAAAGCTGTAGAGCTGCCTCTCCACATGGCCACAATTACAGTGCTGTAAATGTATCTACATAAAGAAATAAAACTATGAGCTATATTTACACTTATTCAGTATTTAAAAAACTACACAAATTCCTGCTTTCCTACTAGGGGTTGCCATACTTGAAGGCTACTGATAAAATCAAACGCGGACATCATGGTGCTAATCCAGAGTATAAAGCATGCTTGTGTAGAGTGCTCCTCAGCTGGCAGGTTTTCTTCCTCTTCCAAATTAATTGATGCAATCCAGCACATTGCTGCTTCTTGATGAAGTTGTCAGTTCCCATGGGAGGTGCTCTCCCTCTGCACTGCCTGAAAGACCAGAGACTGACAGATGTGGAGGCCCAGGCACACAATAGGGGGCACTTACATTTACAGCACCAACAGAGCAGAAGAAATAGCCCTTTGAACCAGTTCTATTTATGGCCTGACTTCCTTGCCATGTGCTCACAAATCACTACCATCAACTTTTTTGATTGGAGAAAATAGCTGCTAATGAAAGTGTAAATGACACTGGGAGTGAATAAGAACTTTATAGTTATTCATAAGATGGAGGTCTACTAGGCCCTGAGCAGTGCAGGAGCAACATGGAGCACCAGGAACAAGGACATTATGGCTTGTCAATAGACTTGACTGCATCTGATTAAAGCTGGTCACACAAAGAGGGAGACAGGGACAGGGGCATCTGTTACCCTAAATTCTGGATTCCCTCGGAAATGGGGTTAAGTAAGGATGTTTTCAGAAACTCCAGAAATAAGCTTTTTCTGCCTCTTGGGTTGTTGACTTCTCTGTACCTGAATAAAAGAGCTGTGTAGCAGAAGTGTGGTGATGTTCCCATTGCATTGGTAACTTCTTATTTGCTTAAGAGCTCTTGGCTCAAATGGTGACATATTTCTGAGCCTTTCTGGATAAGGCATTGAAATTAATTCAGTTAATAGAAGAAGAATTGATTGCTGTGAAAAATGGGGGTGATGAGAATGAGAGAGATGGCTTCAGGACAGCAAACATCTGTCAGATGGGATGTTTCATTCTCCATGCAGCTGATGTAAAGGATGCTTTCAGTCAGGAAGACTATGGCTTGTTAAGTTTTCATTCCCAAGATAATTCTGGGAGAAGGAGGTACATGTACGATGTGTGGTTTTTAAGTAAGGCTTCAAATCAAGTTGCTTTAAGAGTCCTTCAGGCTGTCAGTCATCTCCTGAAGTGTCTTTTGGTGGATGGATGACATTTGAGGGAGAGGAAAAAAGTGGCAAACTTTTAAATGAAAAATGTTGAACAAGCTCTGGGATCACCCTGTGCTACTGCTGTCAAAGGAAAAGCTTCAGAGTCCCCTGGAGACAGGAAGGAGGTAGCCTGTGACAGGCATTGTCTTGGAACATAGGCTGAATAAAACAGATCCCTGAGCTGACCTTTTTTATGTGCTTTTTCATCCTTTACTGCTACTCTGCATTACCAAGCAAGTTACATGCTTCGTCCTCAGATAGATGATTTGAGTAGTCACAAATCATGCTTCCAAGTACTTGGCCTGTTTGTGTAAGGATTCCCTGTGTAAAGGATACAGTGTAAGCTCAGAAATACATCCACCTTTAGGTGATAGGTATACGAACTGCACAACAAACCTGTTTCTCCAGTTGTTTCATTCAGTGAGCTCCTAGTACCTGAACTACTTACCTGCTGCTCCATAACCAACTCCTGTCTTCTTCACATCTGGTGGTGAAAGGATCTATCCGAAATGTTTCCCACCATCCAGAGAACCACATGTCACAGGTTGATGTCAGCGTCCACGAAGTCCACAGGCAGAAAAACGGGATTTTCCAGCAGGACGAAGCAAGTGGTGAATGGTGAGGCCCTATCCGGACCCTGCTGCCATGCAAGGTGAAGAAGGGAGGTGGAGATTTCCTTTTCACTGGAAATGAACGCTTTGGTGAAGCTTGGCTGGGCTGTGCTCCTCGGTTTAAAGGTTTCATGTTCATTTACTGGGCTGCAAGGGAAAGAGGAGCCAACCTGTGTGAGATTCAGCTGAACTGAAGGGAGTGACACCAAAGTTGAGACTTCAGAAGTATCAGCCCCGTTTTTGATACTGAGTCTAAAGTAGATTCAACCCAAGGACTAAAGCTCACAATTTCACCAAAACTGGCGCCTGGAGAATCTCCTGCAGATAATGGCTCTGTGAGCTCTGTAAACTTTGACTTTTAGTCCACATTTTCATTAGTTGCATTAGTTTTTTCTTTCCATCTTCTTGGCATCACAAAGTAACTCAATTTTGAAAAGGTTGCCCTTTGTTGTGGTTAGAAAGCAGCCTCTGCTCAGTATTATAAAATTCTCTCAGCATCTTTTGCTCCGTGTACATGTTATGTGCTTTTTCTCTTTTCCCCCATATCTACTTGATTTACTTTGTGAACGGTTCTTTCTTTAGGTTTTACTTTTAATGAATGCTAACTCTAGTCTTAGCTATAGTTACTATGATACGTAGATAGACTCCACAACTAGTTAAAGTTGTAAAGTAGGTATGCTTTTATTCAGCTGAGATGCATGGAGGATAGCTTCTTCAAAGGCATGTGCACCTCAGTGTTGTTTCCCTCTACATTTATTCTCTAAAGTTATACATATTCATAAGGTTACACAGTACACCTATACATAATAATTATCTATCCCTGCTTTGTATTATAATGAACTAGAAGGTCCTTTGTGCCTGCACAGTGCCCCCTCTGATCATGGGCAGGGGTCTTGAGATGAGATAAATGAGTCTTCCTCCTCTGAATAGGGGTCTTCAAGATGAAGTAAATGAATCTTCCTCTTAAACTCTTCACTTTTTAGCCTTCACGCATGCACTCAGGGGTTGGTCCGTGTCCAGACTATAAACCATCTACTTCTCCACCTTATCAGTAGGACCAGGCATCTGCTTTTCCCCTCATCAGTAGTAGGCATGATAGGTATTTACAACAGACAATACTTTTGTTTAAGCAAGCGAATTCCTCTAACCCCCTTGTACAATCCCTCTGTACTACCCCCCTGTACATTGGTTACCCCTGTATCAACTCAACCTTCAGGCAATTGGCAGGTTAGCCAGGATTTTTGCCTGCTGTGGGTTAGTAGAGAGATTAACCAACCCTCTGGGGCCCAGTCACAGCTGAAGTAATTTTGCAGCACCCTGTTGATTTCTGCACAGTTGACAGCATCTGATTTTGCTCCATGCAAACAGGCCAGTGAGGGATACTTGCACTTTAGCCAATGGCAACGCTAACGCTGTACTGTTGCTGTAAAAGTCAGTTGGAGAAACTCTCTAAGACTCAATGTAGAGTTTCAGAAAGCAGCATTCTTTATTGCAGCACTTGGGCACAAATGCGAATCACTTCAAAAAGGCGAGTGTGCCTGATAGTTGCCAACAGCAGGTACATATATTTAACATCCTCATGCATATTCATAGCCTTTCCAGGAACTAATTGTAGTATCTGCATCCGGATTGCACGCTTACTTTCTTGCTGAGTGGGGGTCTTTGGTGGTCATCGATAGTCTTCCTCACTGTGTTTATTGAATGACCTCAGTGCTTGCTCATGCTTGCAAGGTCCTAGAGCTGAATTAGCAGTTGGTATGTCCTTGCTACTGTTCTGTTCCAGTCTTGCTCCCTGCTGGGCGCCACTGTGCTATCTTGAAGGCTGGCATCCTTGGTCTTATTTACTGTCTTCTTAGTTGTTATCAGTCCCATGATGTTCCTTCCCCCATTAGCTGAACATTCCTTTCTCTCTACGTGTTAATAAGTTAGAATGGTTCGGTTTATTCTACTATGTTAAAGGCACACACAATATTGTTAGTTTGAGATTTAAGGTTACAGTATCACTGCCAGATGAGAAAAGGTCTTTGGGAAGTGCATTGAAATAATCAGTTTTGGTTGTAGTGTTGTCTGCATGAGAATGTAATACTGGGTATTCCTACTGCAGGCCCCACAGCTAATTCTAGGTGCTGGTTAGTGCACATCAGGAAAAATCTGAGCAAAGTGGCCATTGCGAGTATTGAAGGATATCCAAATATTCAGGTTTTGAGAGCTGGAAATCAATGCTACACTTGAGGTTTTTAAATGGTTTCCTTTTTTTTGGTTGGTATTTACACTCTAAATATGAGATGAAATATATTATTTTGGTATAGATCAGAGGTACTGAATTTCTTCCTGATTTGTATATTTGTATGTGTCAAACTTGTGGGGGGTTTTGTCTTCCATAGAGGCTATAACCACTTCTTACAGCATTAATATAGTTGATATTTGCTTTCGTAGAGCATCATCCATTTTAAATAATGTGTTCTTTTTAAAACAAGCAAGTAGTTTTGTGAAAGTATGGTTGAAAAACTGAAATAACCCAGTGTGAAGTGAAACAATGTACTTAAACCCACATGTGATCTGGTGATTTAATCCGCAGCTCTGTGGGCTTGTCAGCCTTGCACTGAGCAACCTTAAATCCTTGCAATCAATGAGAACAATGAGGAGCTTATTAGAGATCCTGGCTGTTGGATATATTAATTCTAGTTGAGTGCAATCTCCCTGTATGGCACGGAGTTGAGATAGTAGTGGCACCTGAATTTCTCCAAGTGGTTGGGTAAAAAGCTTTTCTGGAGAAAATCTTTTTGTTTTCATTTGTTTAAGAAATAAAATTGTTTAAGTCAGAAATATTCTGACTTTTCTGGGGAAAACATGTAATCCATAGAGTGCCCACATTCAAAAAAGTCCTGCTGTGCTAAAGGCAGTGTTAACTTGGAGTGCTGTGCTACTGCTATTTACATTTCGTGCAGATCTTGCAATATCAAGGCTGAAGATGTTTAGATACAAACATGAGTCAGCTGGGGCAAAAAGTGTTTCTGTCGGGATAAGGTTGAAAACTTGAATCAGTGCAAGAGCAGTAAAGGAACTGAAGATAAGATCAGGTCATACACTGTAATTTCAGTGACTTTGTTAGTGTGACAAAGTGGACAGCCATTGTCACAGCAAGGAGCTGTGGTTAGGGCAGGGCAGCATCAGTGTTTCACGTACAGAGAGTTGAGGCAGGAAGAGGAGTTCTTGGTGGAGTCTGGGTGACAGCTTTCATTAGTGCTGACTTCAAGATAGAACCAGGCCTACTATGGGGAGGGGGGACTTAAGTATTAATCAAAACACTTTTGTGAACAACTGCAAGCAAACAAGTGATCTTTCTTTACTGTGATTGAATTTAACCCAATTAATTATCTTAACTGAGGAAAGCGTGTTGAACATTTTCCCCTCTGGCACTGCAAGCTTCAGTCTTTCAGCCTCTTCCAGGAAGGAGGTGAAGCCTTTTCCATAATCCTTCTGATCTGTAACATTTCATAAAGCAGCAGGGCTCTTTATGCACTTAATTATTTGTTCTTTGTTGGACTTGTGCCTGATGTGTCCATCAGAAAATCCAAAGAGGGACAGAACATTTCCCCTGCTCATTGAAAGACAAAGGAGCCACAAGAATCTCTAGTAAGACTTTGACTGACTGGGCTAACACCGTGAAGTAAAGGTTTGTGAATGGACACTGCGGGCTAAGTCTTCTTGACTGATTTGAATGAGGTTTCCCCTGCTTATGGCAGTGAATTTGTCCCTTTTTGAATGCAACTGGTCTTTCCCTTGTGTCTACCTTGCTTTTTCTGTGCTGTTTCAAATGCTCTGAGTTTTCAACACACCATTCTGGAGGAAATTAGTTACATGAATACAGGGTTATCCACTCTATTAGATGTTTGATTCATTCACTCCCTTTCTCTATTTTTAAGGTAAATGTTTCAGTATTTTTCACTGCAATGTAAGTGCAACTTTTGCCTCAGACAAAAGGATAAGAACCTTGTTTGTACCATCGAATAGGACAATAAGATTTCTGTTCCAGTAAAAAATGGCAGTCATGGCTTTCAGAGACCTTGGGGGTTCTAGTGGGAAGGCACAGGAACAATGAGCCAAAGTCTTGAAACTGGGGGTTCATGCTGAGCTTTACCCCTGACTCATGTATCTCATACCTTCTGCTATCAGTGAGGGAGCACATGTGGTACTCTGGTATACTCAGAGTATACCACAGCATAAGCAGCTCTCTCTTCCCCAGTTCTCATATAACTCAGTGAGTTATGCAGTAAAATCCCTGTTAGTTGTATACCGTAGCATCTTTATTTCTGCCTTCCTTACTGCTTTCTTCAGTTCTGAGCACAGAACAAAACATTTAGAGTTAGGGTTTACCATGAGTATTTATTGAATTCAGAGTACAACTATTAATTCACGTTAGAGCTGAAAAGATCAACAGTCAGCTTCTAAACCAGTTACAGGCACAGTCACAGAACACATGGCATAAACTCTGTCTGTGGCCCTGACAAGGATGTCTAGCTGACACATCTACGTGAACTAACATATAGTGTACTTACTGAAGTATATGTATATATATGAAGTACATAGCTGATATATCAGTACAATCAACAGGTCTATAATTGCACAAGCATTTATTTTTCTATACTGCAGTACATTACTGTTGTGTTTCATTGAAGAAAAGATTAAATGTAAACAGATCACTGTATTTTGTGAGCAAGCATTTCTCCATTTATCCTAGCTTGTATGTTAATATGCAAATCATTATAAATCTTATGGCTTCATTAATACCAGGATTAGAGTTTTTTTCTAGACTAAGAGGAGTACAATTAAAATATATGCTTGAATCTATATGTTGTTTAAAACCAGTACATCTTATAGAGTTACTAGCAGAGTAATAACACTTCACTTGTGCTGAAAAGGCTTTTGAACAACTCATTATTTATTATGCTGTAGCTAATGTTTCTAACGTTACTTACCCCCATGTTTCCATATACCCAAGATAGCCAAAGCTAACCTAAGTAAGTTTTCAGGAGTACAGTGATTTAGTTATTCATTTCACCATTTAATTCCAAAGCAACAGAACCTTGTTCCATCATTTCCAGTCATTCCCAGCACAAGAGAAAACAAAAAGGAGCATCAGGAATACAGCATCAGGCTTGGTTCACTGCCTGTGGTAATCCAAACCCCCTTGTGTGTTATGGGCTGTTGGTCATATACCAAGACCACATTTAAAGAATCCCACCTTGTCCAGCATGGCAGAATAAAAGCTGCTCTTAACTTTGCTGGAGTATCACTCCAGAGTATAGCTAAAAAAGCTCATAGACTTAAGAGTTTATCATTAACACCCCTTTAAAGTCAAGAAGCAAGCAACAGAAAATGTGGACTTTTTTACTGCAGAAACCATCAGAGCACATTTTTCCTCATGGCCAAGGGGACAGAGTGCTCTTCCAGCACCCTGCTGAGGGATCTGCAGCCCTGTCCCACAGCCAAGCAGCTGAAGGGACAGGATTTGTCAGAGGAAACTGCTCTTGTCCCTCACTGCTGAAAAACTGGAAGTTCAGGGAAAAAGGTTTTGCATTCGTTGCTGGCTCATATCAGTGCACATCCTCCTCCCCCACCTTCTGAAGTGTTCTGCTTTGTTTTAGTGCTGGGTGTGCTTTGGAAAGTTGAGATCCTTGAGATAGTACAAATATTCCAAAGACAGCCCTGGCACTTTTAGGTCCATCACCAATTCCATATCCTATTCTGACCAAAAGGAAGGATGGGCAAAATCTCATCAGATTCCTGCTAACCTTGACAAAGTACTAAGAGTTTACAAACAAAGTAGAAATAGAGACACCAAGCCTGAATTCCTGCAAGTCCCTCTCTAAAGTACTTTGGCTAATGTGAACAGGGGTTCTTCTGAGCTTCCTAACAAGTCCCTTCCAAACTACCAGCAGTAGCTTTCTGTTCTATTTCACGAAGTCCCATAAGGGGAAGTTTTACAAATCAGAGTCCAGGAATGCTCTTGTGTGAGTCTCTGTGTTCTTCATGGGCTACTGCAAGAAATAAGAGCTAGCATAGTAAGTCCAGAGGCATCAACAAGTTACAGGCCCAATAACTGTGAGATCCAAATACCTTGCTTGCCTACTGATTCTTTTAAAGTTGTAGGAAGTGCAGATTCTTCTGTACATGGTGAGGACTTCTGAAGACATACCACAGCAAGGAACACCAGGAGAATTAAAAATCCATCCCAGTGGGAGTGGATGGGCATTCTCCTTTGTTCTAATTCTCTGTATGTTTTAGAAGACCCACTTGTCTGCCCACAGGCTTCATGCAGAGAAGAAACAGCATTTTCGAGGTACTGTCTTGAGGCTCCTCAAATCAGAGTCCCAATGACATGTAGAAAACCCAGTTTCTACCATATGAACAACTACAGATACACCAGCAGAGAATATCCCACCTCACAAAGAGGTAAGAGACACAGGAGACCCTGCTTTAAGTGAACTGCATATTTGTGCTCCCTATGCAAGCCAAAAATGCACTCCCTGAAATCTCCAGCACACAAAAAACCCCCAGAACTGAAGAGCCTTCAGTGTGAAGATCTGAAGCATGTGCTGGGTCAGAACACGAGACAGAATGCTTCATCCCACAAAGAGCAATATCATGAGGCACAGCCTACTGCTCTGCAGGATATCTTCCTGAAGATTCCCTGGCATATTCCCAGTCTCTGAGTTGATGTTGATGGTACTTCCTGGTGATTCTGACACCATTTCTTCCCTGTCAACTCTAGAATCTCTGCATTTCCATTCTGATGGGATTTTATAACTTAGTGTCATAAACCCTTAACTTCTCTTAACAGCTCAGCCTGTGCCATCTCATGGATTCATACACCAAGACCATGTGTATTGCAAATCCTGACTATGGGCGACAGTCTGAGGATAGAGAAAAGAGCAACATTAGGATCTACCTCAAAGCTTGGAACCTGAATTTGTCAAGGAATCCTTCCTGTTTCTTTCTCAAAGGGATTATTGCTACCTGTGAAACACATTTAGATCTGAAAATTAATTCTGAGGATCCTTTACAACAAACCACAGAAGCCACAGCAGCTACTGAAGACATTTAACAACAATTCGTATCTTTTAAAAGGACAATCAAGGTCTTTGCAAAACCTTTCATCACAGTCTTTACTACCATCATTTTACTGTATCACTAGCTAACTACTTCAGCAATTTAGACCAAAGAATCAGGAGATTCCCCAAACTGCTTAAAAGAGCTAATAATTTTCATTTCTTAGACTGAGATACACAAAGAGCTGCTACAGGCCTGATTATCTGCACGGAAGTACTTAGGCAAACTTAATTAAGATACGAGACCTTACTCTTTCAGTTGGCAGAGAGTCAGAACAGTGCCACTGGAAAATAACCAGAAGGCAGGGTACAGGGCTTCAGCAAACTCGGTTTTGTATTTATAGATCAAGTTATGCTTCTCTCCCACAGCCAAGAAAATCACAAACCCTCCCTCACAGTGGAGCAGCACACCAATCCTGGTAGCCTTTGTATTAGGTAAGCACTTTTCAACATCATTATGCCAGGATGATATTTTGTTGTTAAACCACTCAATACACCACGAACGGCTGTTCCGGCCCAGGCGGCTCTCCGGCCCGTGCCGCTCCATGCTGCCATAGCAGATGCCAATGCCACAGAAGTTGTTCTGTTGCATTTCCACTTCCCAGTAGTGGACGCCTCTCTTGAAGGACTGAAACCCCAGCACTTGGTAACAATCAGTGAAGCGCTGAGGGAGCTGGTTATACTTCATGGGGGTGTCTGAGACAGACATCTTGGTGTGTCTGTCAGACAGAATCACTTTGTTATGAGCTGTGTTGTAATCCAGCGTGATATTAGCAGCATCTGCAATGGCATGAATCATGTGAAGGCCATACTGAAGACCAAAACATTCTTATTTATACTGTCCTGCCTAGGCACTTGTTCCTATGTGTGTTTATCTCCCTGCTCTGCTCTCCTCCACAGTGCAGGCAGTTCTTAGGTACATGGTAATAGCTGCTGGGATCAGCAGTGTTAGAAAGCAGGCAAATGGAGGGCAAGTTTTCTTTCTTCCTGCATCTCCATGGGATTCCTTCGCCACCCAGATACATGATGGCAGAAGAAGGGGATTGCTGATCTGGCAGTGAAAGGTACAGTATCTTAAGCAAGCCATCATGGGCTCACATGAAAGCCTGAATTTCATTTCAAAGGAAAATCCAGTGCATTACCTCACGTTTCTAGGCCATCCTAATGCAGTCATTCTGGGGGAAACTATCAGTGAGAAAACTTAATTTGCCTTTGTAAAGATACATGAATACCAAAGATAAAATTGATTCTCCTGGCAAGAGAACCACTTAGGAACTTCCTGCCCCTTTTCCTCCCCAAATTTCCTTCATTTTTAACAGCCAATTGATAACCTCCTAAGCTAACCAAAACCCCTCAAAAGTGCTCTTGCCAGATAACTACAGAGAACACATAACACCAGTGCACTGGGTGCAGAAAGCTCATCTTTAAGTAGCATAACACTGGGTGTCTTACACTGCAAAAGCTCCTCCCTGGATTTCTTCAGGAAGCTGTCAAGAAGCTCTTTAACTTGGACGGCAGCTGAAGCAGTTGGTGTTCCCACGGCTGGTGCTGTGCCAACAGGAGAAAAGAGAGTTTGGTGTTGGGAAGAAACCCTGCATGTTTAGCACACCATCCCAGGCACAGTCAGCTGGAGTGGGCCTCTAGAGGTTATCTGGTTTAGCCTCCTGCTCCACAGAGCATTAACTTCAGTATTAGCTCAGGTTGCTCAATCCCTTGTCAAGTTTTGAAACCCCTCTGTTGTCTAGGCAACCTCTTTCAATGCTTGGTCGCTCTCACAGTGGTTAATAGGAAACTCTCAGAGCAAGAGTTGAACTTCTGCTTAGTACACCGAATCTAGTGACCACCTGCTTACCATTGTAAGAGCAGTCAGTGGAAATTAGTGTAAGTGTGCTCAAAGTTTGGACTCACCACCTTTAGCAGGTTTCTTTTTCTCATCTGTAGGGGGACAAAAAAGAAAGAATGAACTGTGACTTCTACTAAGACTGAAAAGCCACTGATAGACTATGCCTGCTGTAACACCATCATCATGGCTCTTGTGAAACTGCAGCAGTAGATAAAGCTGACAGTCCAGCAGCATATTGAAGCCATGTTTCCCATATTGAAAAGCTACTTGTATAGCACAACCTACTATTTGCTTCATACTTCACAGGGTTATAAGCCTGGAAGGAGCTTCAGCTCTGCCTCAGGGTGTAGCCTGTTAGGCTAAGTAGTAGTAAGTCTGTGTATGAGGCACATAGACTATTCCTTTAATTTTTGCAACAGAGCTACGTGTCCATTCAACTCCAGCATCCCCAACAGACCCTACTGAGTGCTCCACACCCAGGACTTGTGAATGGGAAGGACCATGTGTCAGGAGTTCAGTGGAAGTAACAGAAGTAGTTTCTTAACACTTGGGTTTATTTCAAAAAGAGAATACGGAGTATCTTCCAAACAGGCTGAGTGCCACATTAATATCAGTATCTGGACAAAACAACACTGGAAAGCCCCAGTGTAACCTGTCATGAAGACCATCTCCATCCACCAAACCTTAGACCATAGGCAAGACATAGCCAGTAAGAGGTTTGAGTAAGGCTGCTATTAATCACCACTTACTGGTATCTGCCTCCCCTGGCAAAGTGGCTTAAGTCTGCTGAGGGATTTCATCTTTGTGGGTATGCTCTTGTGACAGGAGGAAAGGAAAAAACCAGACCTTGAGCAGTTCATAAGCAGGATTCAGTGCACGCAAATCCATCAAACAAGGCAACAGATGTTTAGTACAAATAAAAAATGCCCTGCCAGAATCAGAGGCTGGGGAAGGTCAGCTCTGCTTTACAGCCCACACTAATCACCAGAATCAAGGGCAATGCACCACTCTATCTGTGCAACTTGTGCTTTACAGCTCACAGTAACAGCCCAAACACCCTCTCCTTCCCCTGACAAAGTGCTCACTACATATTATCACTGCCTCACCACAAAAGCAAACAACTCTTAGGTAACTCCCTGAATTGTTATCTGATGGTAAAACAGCAGTTAGGAGGGGATGATGCTCTTTAGTACTTACGTGATCCTGGAGTCTTTTTCACGTTTTTGTTTCGAGGAACCACAGGAGGGGCCATAGTTTTTCCATGTGTTACTCCTGCTGCAATAGTGATATTTCACATTATGGTTTGTACTGCCAGAACAGTAAGGCATTAGCAAAGACATTTTTCAATATTGTTTTTCAGTTACATGAATAGAACTTAAATGAAGCTTGGCAGAGATGGAAACCGCATAGAAAACACCTAAGTCCCAGTCCAAAAGATACATTTGCTTAACCAGGTAAGTAGGACTTTGTTCTACACTTACACAATCAGCATCTTTGTGGTTGGGTAACCACCATCTTATCACTGTGTTTTATCTCTCCCCTCAAATCCACATCCTAACTGCATCCAACCCTGCTATGTAATAGAAACATAAGTTATTGTAAGGAATAAAGGCTAAGCTATGCCAGAAGGGCAGAGTGCCACAATACTCATCAGCTTATAGATGAAAGTGAAGAGACACTGGCACGTTTTTTCTCCTAGTTTAGCCCAGACTGTAGTAGCTTTGTGTGGAAATGGAGGACCACAGAATTTGGAAGACACAGTTTATCTTACCCAACTGTATTTGTTGCACTGGGGTTTGGATGGGGTTTTTTGTGCTTTTTTTTAGGTTTATGTGGAGTTTTTTTTAATTCTATTTGGATTGGAGGAGGAAAATCCCTCATTTCAGCTCAAAACCAAGGCAGAAAATGCCACTTTGCCCAGTGATACAGTACCTTCCACATTTTTCTCCTCCGATGGTGGCATCACTGAAAGTTTCAGAGTGTCTTTAAGGTTAATGGCAGACTGGTAACAGGAATGTATCACGTTTTGGTCTACTTCAACCACAGGAACAAAAGCATCTTTTATTGATAATTTTTGTAGTGCTGTTGCTCTCTGAAATGACAAATGGTAAATCTCATGCAGACATAAGAAAATACAACCAAGTTAGTTCAAATGGGGTGAGGTTGTGCATTCATCTCAAAGGAGCAAAGGCTACAGCCAGACACGACCCATGGCAATATTTCAGCAGCAACCACATGTATTGATTCTTAACTGATACCCGAAAGAGCTACCAGGCAGTGTCACAGCACAGAGCTGCAACAGCTCATGGGGATGAGCTCTCGCTCATCTGGCACCGCTGCTTGCAGCAGAGGTGGTGGCTAAATTGGGGGAAGCTACCAGACACCATTTCAGCCCTCCTTCATCAGCATTTGTGTACTTCTCAGTATATCTGTTTATAATGGGTTCTGGCACATGGCTGCATTACTGTTTGTTCTGGAGAGCAGGATTACCACAGCAGGGTTCTGTTATTCAGCATGCTAGAAACATGAAGGATTGGATTCACATTTAAAGACATATTACCTTTAAAAACATAAGGTCGTCAACTTCAGTCAGTGCCATCTCAATCTGATCAGAGAGAGACTGAATTTCATTCTTCTTACTTCTCAGAATGTCGTAAATATATTCAAACTTACTCAAAACTCTGTTTTCTTCATCTGCAATTACTTTCAAGACCTGACTTTCTCTTTCTTCAATTAAATCTTTGATTTCTGAAAACTCACTTAGGATCAAATCTTTCTTTTTGGAAACTGTCTCCTGGAGCAGACAAAAACAGACAGACACTGGTTTCAAAAGCAATGTTTGTGGACAAGGTACTGCTTACTACTACTACAGGAAAGCCTCTGAGGAACATGTAGGCTTCAATTACTTGAAACAGGCAATAGAAAACCTGAATGTTTCTATGTAGTTTAGAAAGAAAGCTCCTTTACTCCCAAGAAATGAGGAGAATTCTGGGTCTCCACACCCCAGCCATGGGGCAGTGGCCAGGCTGTGCCATCAACTGGTTACCTGCATCAGGATGCAGCTACGCTGTGCTCTCCCATGGAGCTGCCTGGCTCTGCCAGAACACCCCCTTTCTGTTCCTTCCCAGTAACATCTTCTCCTGCCAATGCAATCTCAGTACTACAGCCATTGTCCCAAGGGTACAAGTATGAACAACACGCAGTTGCCAGTGTGTGCCAAGCAACCTGAAGCATTTTGAACAGTTACCCACTTACAGCAGTTTGGCCTTGGTTCATTCTCAAAGTGTTCATTGCCCGAGCAGCTTTTTCATTCTGATTATGCAGCTCTGTGAGTCTCTTCTTCAGCACAGCCTGCAATAGGAGAGATCAGGAAGTATTTCAGAGAAGCAATTGCTATGTCTGCTCTGTCAGGTCATGCTTATTGGGGTAAGAATCATTTCTGCAGGAAGTTTTAAATCACTATTGTAAGCATTTAGTACTGTTGGTTTAAAACCTACTGCTCCTTAAACCTTAGGGGATGCAAAAGCACTCTCCCAATAAGTGTGGCTTGTGGAGCCCACACTCTCTCCATAGCTCCACTTCTCCCAACAGCAAGATGCACACGGTTGACTCACTTGACACAGACCAAGTGCTTTCACCAGCACAGCAGTTCTCAGTGCTAAGAATACACTTCACATTAACTCTCAGGTTAGACTTTCTTTAGTTCAAGATGCTGCTAAGCCAAATCAGGAGGATTTCTGAGAACAAGCAGGATACATGCTTGCTGAACAGCCAGCAGGTTGGCCATATAAACTTTTCAGGTGATTTACTCACCTACCCTCTGATTTTTAGCTGTGCTGTAAGACAGAAAGGTCACGTTTCCTGCCCTTCCACTCCATGGAGAACCTCCTCCTGGCTTTTATCTAGGAGGATATTATTTTTATACTAGAGCTCTCCCTCAGCTACTTCTGTAATTCTTTGTTTCTTAAGAATATACACAGGAAGGCCACACAGTCACCCTCATGCAGCAAGCAGCAGAGGGGCTCAGTGCTGGGGGGACACCCACAGAGGTGGCCTCGTCACAGCCCAACCCAAACCAGGAACTGGCCCTCAACTCTGCGACAGCGCCTTCCTGGATCCTCGGCGCACCATCTTGGAGAGAGGAGGCACTCGCAAGGAGTGACTGCAGATACGCTGTAACACGCATTGGAGGGCTGGTAACAGTTTGCCAAGGCCAGACACGAGATACACAGTCCAAGTCTTGGCCCAGCCTCCCCCTTGCGTACCAGAGCCCATGACTAGCACCCAGGGTGCCACCAGGCCCTCGGGGCACCACAGCTCCCCTCTGGTCCCTCTCCCAGAAGGACCCCCGAAGGAGCCGGCTGCCCCCGCCGCTCACCTCGGCGTTGGCTTTGGCCAGCTCCAGGGGGCTGATGTTGCACAGCTTGTGCCCGAGGAGGCAGAGGGAGCAGATGCAGCTGCCGTGCTGGCTGCAGAAGAACTCGAAGAGCTTGCTGTGCTGAGAGCACTTGCGCTGCTGCAGGTCGCGCAGGGGCGGGCAGAGCTGGTGGTCGCGGAAGGCCCGGCTCTCCTGGTGCGGCCGCAAGTGCTCTTCGCAGAAGGATGCGGTGCAGGTGAGGCAGGTCCGCACGGCGGGTGCTTGCAGGCAGGTGTCGCAGAGCACAGGACCCTCTTCTTCCTCTTCCTCCCCCTTCTCTTCCTCGGCCTCGGTGGAGCCCTGGAGCTGCTGCACCACCCGACACAGCACCGTGTTCTTCTGCAGCTGCGGGCGGTCCACGAAGGTAGCCCGGCACTGCGGGCAGCTGAAGTTCTCCAACACCCCGGCCCAGGAGCGCTGCAGGCAGGAGGCGCAGAAGTTGTGCCCGCAGGGCACGGTCACGGGGCTGCTGAAGAGGCAGAGGCAGATGGAGCAGGTCAGTTCCTCCTCCAGCACCGACAACCCCGACTCCGCCATCGTCCGCGGGTTTCGCTACCACAATCGAAACTTAGGCAGGAGCTTTCCCGATATCTACGTGGCCCGTCCCCGCCCCGATGGGAGGGACGGCAGCGCTGGGTCTGCCCGAGCCTCCGCCGAGGACCCACCCGTCGGAGGGATGGGAACGCTTCTCACTGCCGCCCCGGGGCGCGCCCCCGGCCGCCTTCACGCCTGCCCCCCCGGCCCTCGAGTCCTGGGGCCCCTTCTCGGGGCCCCACGGCTGCGGCCTCCTTCACCGCTACCACGTGGGACCCCGACGGCCACCGCGCTCAGGCCGAGCTGCCGCCAGCCCCAGCTGCATTCCTGAGAGTACCGGGCTGGGGAAGAGCAAGCAAGCTGTTTGTAAAGCACGCAGGTCAATGCAATGCACATGGTGGAAACCATCTTAACGGAGGGTATTGCTCAATTTTTCTCTTTTTCCCCTCAGTCTTAACTGTTGAATAATTGCTGTTTCTAGCAGGAACACTGGATGCTGAATAGCCGTGTGTGCAAGTACTCCTGCCTTAACTAACCTGACTCCAAATTCTTCCAATGACCTCCTCATGCTCCCTCATCTGCCCCAGCCTCTGATGTCGCAGGGACTTCTTCAGTGCCTTCCACACTTGCCAATAAATGACATGGAGCAGCCTGGCACACAGCCTGTGAGCCCTCCACCAAGAATTTAAGCAGAGCCTGGTGGTCTGCAGGGGAGGAAGCCATTTGCTCTTACCTACATTTCCAGTGGCCAAAGGACACCTTGTGGAGAACTGCTGATGTTCCTTTCAATGTCGTAAAGGTATTAGCAGGCAGTTATGGGGGTTCTACATTGGCATTAGCTCTCAGAGACTTCAAAAAGTGTTCAGGAATCATATAAAGCACTTGAAAGGGGCACTTGTGGTTTGTCTGTTACAAAATGCTTTGAAAGAAATTCTTAATCACTTAGAGGACTAAATTAAATCTGAACAGTCACTGTAACCCTACATCATACAGATAACGTTAACTTCTACCTGCATCAGTAATGTGCTCCAGGCTGGTAACCCTCATTCAGGGTGAACTGTGGAGGGGTTGGTGTCCTGGACTCTGAATCATAGCTTAGTCATGGGGTAACAGGAGACAACTGGAGCTGGGGTTAAAAGAGGGGAGGCAGAGTTCAGGGGTGGGTGTGTGATCTGCAGGAAGGTGGCTGGTTTAGATGTGTGCAGCTCCACTTAGTTACAGCACTCTTGGGATATGCAGCACAGGACCCTGTAACTGCTGTCAGAGGAGATGGCAACCCAAGGGTGCCTGCAAGGTGGTGGCTGACACTGACTGCAGAGGACAGTACTCACCAGGAAGTGTGTTACCAAAGATGTGACCATAGGGCACCTGTTAACATTTACAATTGTTCTTCTGTAGGTGAACAAAGCTCTTCTTCCTGTGCTTCACCACTGCCCTCTTTCAAAGGCTCAGCAATGCATTTTCTGCAGCACTCACCTGGTGCCTACTGATGCAGACAAAGGTATGCAAATATAAAGGGTAAATACACACCTTCACAGTGGTAGCTTTTTACTTCTGGAACAGAACATGAGGTGTTTAGAGCTCAGATGAGCAATTTTTCTCCATTGTTAAGGGGGGCTTGAAACTGTGTTCTGAGTAAGCTCAACCATTCCTGCGGTCTAAAAACCAGTGCCTGGCATTAAAAACTAGTGAAGAATTTTACCATTTAAATAACTATTGAAGTTACTGCTCTCTTTACCTCCTTTCAATTCCTTGATAACTTCTTCACATGGCTCTGAACTGAATCTAACCCTTGGCCCACATACTGGGTATTGAAAGTGCCACTCAGAGCTTGAGCAGGAAGTTGGAAGTACAGCAGAACTATCCCTCACATACACATGGCAGAACAAACATTGAGGCAGGTTTGCTGATGGTTTGACTTTTTTTGGATTTAATATGCAGAGTGGTATGATATCCCTATCAAAATGAGAGTTCAAAATTCCTTCACATGCACGTTCCATCCTTTCCTGCATCCCCCCCATTTAGGCCTTGGCTGGATGGGTGTGACAGCTCCCTCAGGCTGCACGTAATTCAATTTGATGTACATTATGCATTGAAGCAGTAGTTTCACCCAAACCTGCTAACAATGGATAAATAAACCTCAGGATTTTGTCTTCATAACATCCTCTTTTGGGGGTGTATTTGTTTTCAAGCATCATCTGTTCCTTACAGCCAGAGGAACTCTTATCCATTTAATGTGGAGCCAAAACATTGTGGGCAATGGAACAAGAGGCAAATCCTGCTCTCAAGTGTTGTGAAATCCTTGCATATTTAGCTTTTGCACTTTCATCAGAGTTCAGAATTAATGATTTCCTGCAGGGGAAAAAAGAAGTCTCTCCATTAATCCCATCTGCCTCAGCACGACTGTGCTCCACTTCTGGAATTTGCTTTTTGTCCAGTTTGCAAGAATGGCCACACATGAATCTGCCCTAAAAAGCAAATTCTGGCACAAAATAACAGCAACTAAGGAGAACTGCAATACACACATTTGTTTTACTGATATAAAAATGATTCCTTCACAACCAAGAGATTTTAATGGGGCAGTGCAATGGCATGCAATGTTTGAATATGGTTGTGCACTAATTGGAGCATATGTCAGCTAAACCATAATGGACAGTTTTCCAGGTGTTTTTAGCTAGGGTTTTGGGGTTCAACTCCCCGGGACAGGGATCATCTTGAACTGTATGACTTCCCAAGATGAGGATGTGATGGCGTGGATGTGCTCATGCTTGCATGTCAGAGAAGTACACTGCCACCGCCTGGCGACTCATGCCTCTACTGGGGAGGCAAGGCGGCACAGAAACTTCAGCACTTAAAAGGGCAAAAGGTTTGCTTTAAAACAAACAAACAGGGTTTTGGAGCCTACACAGGTTAACCCACCAGACACAATTTTGCCCTGGATTCCTGTTATATTTTNGCAAGGCAGAAACTTCAGCACTTAAAAGGGCAAAAGGTTTGCTTTAAAACAAACAAACAGGGTTTTGGAGCCTACACAGGTTAACCCACCAGACACAATTTTGCCCTGGATTCCTGTTATATTTTGCGGGTTCTGACATTACTGATACCATTTATCTGCCTCTCAAAATTACAGAACCTTGAAACCCATATGTTCTGGTAAGCCCTGGAAATAACAGCAAGGTCATGGCATGTGTATCATGTTCTGCAGCTGCAGAGATGTGCACATCAACATTTATATTTCATTTTTATGTGTTGCTTTTAGCTATCCTTACAGCAAGCTACCTCTGTGAGCAGTTATTTGGCTCTAACCAAACCCAGACATCTAAATGCAGTTACTAACAGTACAAGGTCATATTTAACCTTTTTGATCAAATCATTCCAGTTCTGCAACTAGCAGCAGTAGGATATAAAAACTGTTATTAAGCTTCCATTGAGGAAAAAGTGACAGATCTATATATTAAAGACTTTTTTCTATAATGAAAAAAGTATTCCTGTATTACATTAAAAACATATCCCAAGACAAAAGTGTTCCTTTTCCTTTTGGCATAGTTTCTCTTTAGAACCATTTATTAAGAATATCCACCAGTTCGTCTGCTGCCCTCAGCACTAGAAGGCAGCATGGCACAAAGACAGTCCGGGCAATTATTTACATTTGTTTGTATTTCAGATTGTTCCATTTTCAATGCTGGATCCATTAGCTGCAGGCTCCACAATCAGTCGTGGCTCTATCAGTGCATCCCAGCTTTCAGTTATCTGAAAACAAAATACAGGCAATACTTAGTACATACAAGCTGTATAGGCAGATGCAATTTGTCCTACATTATTCTTTATCTAGACTTGAATGGCAGCACGACTGAACAGAGATCACAAGATCCTTCCTGTGACTCACTGATCTTTATGAACCTCAACCTAACTGATGTCCTCATAAGGAGAGGTGCAGGTTAGGAAACCAGCGCCTGAAATAAATAACCTTGTAAGAACGGATACTCTACCTAGATGTGATACTGTTTATTTTATTAGCAAAACCAAAAAGTTACAGTTCAATAACTGGTTTCGAACCTTGTTACTTGAGGAACATCCCAGAAGTGATTCTTATCTTACAGTCATGCACATTCTTGCTGGAAAGGAACAATTCTTTTTCTTTCCATTTATTTTAAGTAGATGTACTCTTACCAAAGGAACCTCACTGAGATGAACAGAGTCATAAAGCAGGGCATGTATCAGCTGTGCAAAACTTGGAACAGGCTTCAAAACAGGACTCCCACATACCTTTGTATCCTGAGGAATAGCGTACTCAATCAGTTCTGCTCCGTCTGCAGACTGGTAAACCAGATCGAATTTCCCTGGCTCTTTTGCATCTTAAAACCCAAACAAACAGCTTCATTAACCTTCAACAACAACGTTTAAATGTTTTCCATATTTAGAAAGATAATCCAAAATTTTTTTTTTTTATTTAAATTGGGGATTTGGGTTCATAACTGTAAAAGAAAATCTGAGTTAGAACCGAATACTACACACCAAAATGCAGGTTACTGTCTAATATGCATGAAGTTAATCAACAGTATGCTGCTAAGTTTGAGAAAAATACTCAAATGATGATAATTCATTAATTCTGAGCTAAACTGCAACTGCAGAAACACTCAGGTTAGGTCTCTGAAGTGTACTTTGTCACTGCAGGGACTCAGTTCCACAACGACAGAAGACAGTGGCTTCACTGACATCACCATTATAATCGACAATTTTCTCTCCAATTCCATATGATGATTTTCATTTTTTTTTTTTTTTCAGGAAATAAAATCCCAGCAGAGATGAATTACAGACCACTCACACCAACTGCACAAATCACCTAGAGATGAGTTACTGACCACTCACACCGACTGCACAAATCACCTAGAGATGAGTTACTGACCACTCACACCGACTGCACAAATCACCTAGAGATGAGTTACTGACCACTCACACCGACTGCACAAATCACCTAGAGATGAGTTACTGACCACTCACACCGACTGCACAAATTACCTATGAGCATCTTTAATACAACAAGCAAATGTTTGAACTTCTCTACTTCAACAGACTTTTGAGGATGAACTCAGTGAAATTGGAAATACTCCTAAAACATGGCATGTGCCTTGGTGCATGTGACAAGAAGCATTTGGTGTCCCAGGGTACATACATTGTCCTGCTGATGGCGAAAGGATCTCAAGCTCAATCTGCTTTTTATCAGCATTCCAACTGATGATTTTTCCCTCCTTCATAAAGCAACAAAGAAAGAATCAGGTAAGATACAGTTCAGCACTGGATAACCACTGTGGTACTTGATCACAGGTAGACGGAGCTCTGTCAAATTTTGCTCTCTATAGAGTGTTAAAGCTCATCTATCTGCAGCTACTGACATCAATAAAACGATGTTATTCATGGTCACTGGCTGTAGTTTCGATCAATACTTATCCAGAAACAGAGTCACCTGAAGTAGCTACAAATCTTACTTGCACCAGTTTCAAGAATTTGCCTTGACTTCAGGCAGCAGTAGACTCAAATACAGCTGCATTCTTCTCCTTGGTATTTTTGTCATTTTTGAAATATTAATGATTACTAATAATGTCTTTTTTTTTTAATAACTTTTATACCTTTCAAATTTGCAGCAGTTTTGGGTTCTAGTTTTTGGGTTTACTGCTGCACCAGGCACAGCCCGTGGAGTCAATTGGATGAGAGGGAAAACACTGCACAACCTCAAAATTTAAGTTTTCCCTCACCTGTAATAGTTTTGTGAGTGAATTACAGGAGGAAAGAAACCAGTACCTTATAGTCTGAAACTTCAGGACAGTAATTTTCAGTTAGCTCCAAGCGCTGTTAAAAGAAACACAAATAACAAATTACAACTTTTCCAGGTCTCTGATGATGCCACCTGTACCCAGACACTGTTTCTTCAGCAAGAGGAAAGTGAAAGAATCAGGTTTCCTGCTCCTGGATCCTGATGCCGATCACAGACCCAGACAGTCTTCCAGGACTAAAGAGTTCCAAAGGATTTAGTTCAGGTCAGGCTGTGAGAGGACATCAGGGAGATGGATCCTGGTCTCCTCAACCACAGTTGATTTATTTCATTTCCATTTACTTTTTTATTTTGCAGTGAATTATTTGTATGGTAAAATTTGCACTAACATTATAGAAACACTACAGAGAAGTAACATAGAGGTATCTTTCCTTTTTATAGCACCTAATTTTAATGGTGATATTCCTTGCAACTTTTAAAAGCGAGCAAATAAGTAGGATGAAGGCTCCTTCCCAACTCTTATACTTCTAGGGTAATGTCCCAGAACAATGCAAGATGAAGTTCTTCAGTGTAAGCTTTTTTGATGTCAGGACTATGTGATCTGTATCATGTCCTGCAAAACTTACCGTGGTCCAAATGAAACCCTTGTAGCCCACTAACATTCAGTATTTCACAAGTGTTTTACCTTAAAGGCAATTTTTTCTCCCACTTGTGGTGGAGCAGCTAGAAGAGGTAACACACTGTAGTCTCTCTTGGGGACCTCAATGGGATTCTGTGAAAGGAACAGTAAATCCACTGATTTAATTACTGCATTAATTAACTGGAAGACAAAGTAAGGGTTCTGAGATGTTCTAAGAAGAATTATGGTACATATCTGAATACTTTGCTTTGAGAGACATAATACAATCACTTAAATCTTGTTTCACAAACACTTCCTCAGGCTGCTGAATGGAGATACAGTAAATATCAGGTTTACTGAGTTAAGATCAGCCTTTATCCTACTAATCTATTAAAGCTTTTATGAATGACTCTCATCCTATGCAGTCTTTGTATAGTTAAAGCTGCAAGAGAAAGGTGACCTATGACTGTGTAAGTCACTCACCTGGACAAGAACAGAGGAGCTTGTTGCAGCTTCATTTAACTGCCTCTGCTTCTGGCCTTCACTGTTGTAGTTATAGAAGAAGCCAGGGTTGGCTCCTCTTCCAGGGCCTTGGCTCCTCATCATCCCACGATACCCACGGCCCCTAGGTCCTTTCCTGAAGTTATCCTCTCCAGTTCCATGCCCCCTTCCACACCCCGGGCTGGCAAGTGGTCCTTGAATACTGTTCGGCAATGGTTTGGAACAGTTCCTTGCTACGGAATTACTCAGTCCAGCATCCGCTGCAGATTTTTTAACAAGTGTTTCTGAATCTGAGCTTTCAGACTCTGAGGAGGAGGTTTGTGCCTTGGGAGCCCTGGGGGTGCTGGGCAGTGGCTTCTCCTTTGCTGTACTGTTGTGTGCTGCTGCCGCCTTCTCATCCTCTGCACTCGAGTCAGAATCTGAACTAGAGGGTGCAGATTTTTTAGCATCTTTACTAATTGCAGTCTTAGTGGAATCGTCTGCGCTGGCCTTTACAGCCTCTTTATTAGCAACAACAGTTTTCACATCAGCCCTTACAGCAGCTTGGGATTTGTCTTTGGGAAGTGTTGACACTATAGGTTTATGGGAAGATTTATTTTGCTGTATGCTTGTTTCACTGCTGTCGCTGTCTGACGATGTGCTGGAGGGAGGGGAAGCTCCCACCCTCCTTTTTTTGGACTGTGTTGGTTTCTTTGTGTTATTTTGCTGTATGCTTGTTTCACTGCTGTCGCTGTCTGACGATGTGCTGGAGGGAGGGGAAGCTCCCACCCTCCTTTTTTTGGACTGTGTTGGTTTCTTTGTGTTATTTTGACTGTAATTTTGAGACAAGCTCTGATTTGCCTGTTCTGACTCCGATTTCACTGCTGTGGCCTTTGTCTGTTTTCTGTCCTTCTTTTTTGCTGCCAACTCCTTCTGTCCCCCTGTTTTTTTAAGCTTTCTGGATTGGACAGAAGAGCTCTCTTCGTTACCTTCTGTGAGTCTGTTTCTTTCACTGGCTCCATCCTTTCTTTTTCTTTTCTTGTGTTTTTTATTAGAGTTCCAAATATCTACAGAGGTCTCCTCCCTACAAGAAGCATCCTCAGAGCTATGTTTATTCTTTTTATGCCTGTGTTTTTCATTTAGAGAGAAGTCTCCTATTTCCTTCTTTTCTCTGTGCCTTTTTTTGCCTTCTGTTGGTGTAGACAAGAAGCCATCCCCGATCTCTTCATACTCAGCAGTAGCGATCTCTTCCAATTTTACTCTGTCAAAAAACAAACAACAGCCACCGTTCAGCACAATTAACACCTTTTCCCCATTCATTAGCAGCTCAGGTCGGCATGTCTTATTGTCGCTGCCCTCTCGCTCTATCGCTGAGGGGATTCCCACCCCTTGGGCTCTCTCCATCCCGTTTGAGACATCCCGGGTGTCTCGGGCCTTCGCGCACCCCCGGCAGGGCACCGCCAGCCCCCTCCGTGTCCCACCCCAAGCCTGTGAGGGGCCTCCTCCCACCCCGGCTCCGCTCTCCCGCTCGGGGCTCAGCCCCGGCCGTACCGGAGCGAGTCGTTGTCCCGCACGAGGCGGGCGCTCTCGGTGGGGGGCAGCAGCGCCCCCTCCAGGAAGAGGCTGAGGCGGGCCCGGCGGCTGAAGCCGAACCTGTGGCGGATGAGGCTGATGAGGTCGGTGACGAGGCGCGCCCGGCCGGGCTCCAGCAGCAGCCAGCACAGCGCGCAGCCCGGGCTGCCCGGCGGCGGGTAGTCAAACACCAGCCGCAGCCGCACCGGGCCGCCACCGGCCGCTGCCATCTTGGAGGGGCAGGAGGCGGACCCGAGGAGGGTGAGGGGCGGGGCGAGAGGGCGACGGCGCCAAGTGTGGGCCAAAAAGGGCGGGAGGTGCGCGGGGTTGGGCCGCGCCCCCCCGAGGGCGGATCGGGCTCCGGTCCCGGTGCGTGTGACAGCGCGGGCGGCGGGAGCGGGCGGCGGGATGGGGCCGCTGAGCGCCGCGACGGCCGCGTCCGTGCTGCTGCTGGCGGCAGGTACGGGATGGGATGGGGCGGGGGGGGGTTGTGTCCTCCCTGTGCTGCGGCCCTGCCCGGGGCAGCGCTGGAGTCCCGGCCCCCGGGCATAGCGAGGTCCGTCCTGTGGCCGCCGCTGGGCAGGGCTGGAGCGGGACGCGGTGAAGCGGGAGGTAAAGGCGCTGTCCCGGTGGAAGCAGATCGAGGTCGGGACGGGTCGCGCTGTCGCTGTGTCTCTGTCGGGGGCTTTCGTGCTCCTGGGGGTCCCCTCCTCTCCCCCGCTGGCCGGGTCTGTGCTCCCGGAGCCTCAGGAATGTGGACATTCGGGTCCCTGGGGATTCACCTGGGCGAGAGAGGCTGCCCGCAAAGCAGGGCAGCGCTTCCCATCGCTGTTGAATCCCGAGCTATTTGCCCTTCTGGACCCCATTCCCTTTGGCAGTGCAAAGGACACCGAGAGCCGTGTGTGTGAGGTTACTGCGGTGTTCAGTGGTGCTGGCTGACAGGGGTACAGGTCCTGGCTGCCGGGTTTCACCTCTGAGACCCCTCAGGTCAGGGGCTGTGAGGAGCAGAACATCCCTGTTGGTGTGGCTGCTGCTGCAAGGGCTGGTAACGGAAGTGTGGTGGTGTTGGTGCTGATAGAACATGACCAGTCTGTGCCCTATGGAGCAGCAAAGACTGACCAGTGTGGCTTGAAAACGTCTGTTTCTCCTGGGGACTGCTGTTGGGATCAGGAAGATTACAGGATGTGGTTTCAAGGGCCTGTTTCTGCAGGAGTGCCCACGTCCTAGATGGAGAACAGACTGGCAGTTTATGTTGGCGAGACTGGGCTGACTTAACCGAGTTTAGGATGAGATCTTGGGTTCGTTCAGACGTGACCTCTCTCTCTGTCCTGCATTTACTCTCCTTGGGGGCTGCACAGTAATTTGATCTTCCCAGAGACTGGGATCTAAGTGTTGGATCCCTGGCAGAGCGCGGGTGACGCTGGTGTGAGTTATTCCATTCTGTCTGGCAGGGCTGTGCTTTTGGCCCAGGACATAAAGACTTTAAATGTTTCGCTGGTAGAAAACATTATCCTGGCCACTGGGCTGCTGTTTTGGCAGCAGCTGCAACGTCAGGCCCTGTTAATTAGGCAGTTAATGACACACTTCATTCATTGGTGATAACTCAGTGTGTGGAGGTGTAACTACAGTCAGGTTCCTTATAGTATTATCTCTTTAATGGAAGCACTTGTAATTATAGAATCATAGAATAGTTCGGGTTGGAAAGGACCTTAAGATCATCCAGTTCCAACCCCCCTGCCATAAGCAGGGACACCTCACACTAAACCGTGCCATGCAAAGCTTTGTCCAACCTGGCCTTGAACACTGCC